>CM033642.1:37921034-38101899 GCA_019512145.1 Engystomops pustulosus
ACAGTAGAAATATCCAGAAGAGTCCCACAATAGTCCAATAGACATTATGATGTTGGTGATAATTCCTTCCTTTAAAGGACTGCAGAGAGGCTGGCTGCGGCAGTTGAAAATGCTGTTTGCTAGAAGGAACATTATTGTGGTCCAGTGATCAGCTATGCTGGGTAGAATCTCCTATGGAGCCAGGTTGACTCTGCTGCATTAGCAGCACGACAGTTATCTCTGTGGTAGCAGTACACAAAGACACACACTAATCTCTGCAAAGAGACAAATCCAGAAGGAAAGAGAGATCCACAGCTCTAGAAACCCTATATTTATAGGATCAGTCTAGACATCCTGCAAAAACCTCTGGAAGATACAAAATGTAAACAAACATTAACCCTTACAGGCTACAGACATATAATAATACAAATAATGCACTGTAATTTCCTATTTCAGCCACTTGGTGGTAGTGGAATGCATCTTAACCAGGAAATATGGTTACAAAATTTATGTAGAAATTTTTTTTTATTTTGCCATATTCTATCGCTAATAACTTTTTCATACTATGGTGTAGAGAGCTGTGGGTGGTGTCATTTTTTGCGACTTCTGATGAAGTTTTCAATGCTACAATTTTTAGGACTGTACGACATTTTGATCACTTTTTATTGATTTTTTTTCCCATGTAATGCCTCAGATACATTCAGTGATGACTTCATGAGTATGAGAATGTAGCATAATTGGCCTACAGTCCTAAGTAACATCACTAATATAGTGATATGGCATGGAATTAATCTAGACGCAAGATTATGCACCAAATAAACTAAGAGTTAGGCCCCTTCCACACTAGCGTTTTTCACGCGCGAGTTCTGCGCGTGCTTTTGACGCGCAAAAAAACATATGTACTAAAGAATGATACTTGTGCAAAGTACAACATGTCCTGCAAAAAACAAGCCATTAACCAGCTCCGTAGCCAAAAAAAGGAAAAATGTTATGCCACTTGGAAGACGGCAATGCAAAAATGATTTTTCCCCACATTACGGTTTTATTTGACAAATGTAGTAAAATGTAAGAAAATATATTCAAGTCTGGTATTCCCGTAATCGTATAGACCCATAGAATAAAGATAACATGATTATTAGGATATATATATATATATATTCATTAGGGGGTGCTATATATTTACATTAATCAGGGTAGCACTCTATATAAATTGTAACATAATAACAGGGTGGGATATATTAGTTATAATATGCAATAGATTACTTTGCATCATGTAAAACAAATGTTGGGGGGGCGGTTCTGTATATATAAATTATTGGTGTTGTATATTGATGTGCTGTGCCTGCTACAATTCCAGTAGAATATATATATATATATAATGAAGGGATGTTTTATATGTGTGGAGAGTGTGGTCAGTTGTGTTGTGAGGGGTATATATTATTTAGGAGCGCAGTGTTGTTATCCAGGAGACTTTATACTGTAAGTGACTGTGGTATTTATGGGGACCCCGGGGGGAGATGCTGCACGGAGCTGAATATATCATGCCGTGAACTCAGCAGCGGTACGTCATCGATTGGAGAACCCGGAATAAAGTCCTCCTGATGGAAGAGATAGTCATCTATAAGGTACTAGATGCCACTAATGGCTCCCAGAACCTGTAGCCAGTCACACAGTGTCACACATGTTAACTGTCAGTAAAGTTTTCAGCATTTACTGAATTGGGATCTGGCAGTGAAAGAGGTGCTTGGAGGGGGGTGGGATTTAAATATTCACCTCAGGCAGCAAATATGCTAGAATTGGCCCTGTTCATGTGTTTTATTGCAAACTTTATGCAGGTTTTTAAACCCCATACTGGTGGAGTGCTGCACTGATAGTTGACTTTGTGGAACTTTCTCCTATATCCCTACAGTATCTCTAGTGCTCAGTGTTAGTGATCTTGGGGTTCTTCTTTACCTCTTTCAGCATGTCTTTTTTCCCACAATTGCTTAGATGGGGTCATCTCAAACTTCTTCCGTTTAAGGATTATGTGGAGGCCACTGTGCTCTTAGGAACCTTGAGTGCTGCAGAAATTCTTTTGTAACTTTGGCCAGATCTGTGCTCCGTAGGCAGTTCTTTGAACCTCATAATTCTCAACAGTTGACAAACCACAGTGCACTGGTAAAATGGTACTTAAAAATTCACCTCTAATCATCCAAAGCCTGGTTGGGTAAGGGGTGCAGCAATTGAGGGGAGTCTGAAACCTTAATTAACCAAAAGGACACTAGATGACCTAGGCAGACTTTGTGGCTCAGGGAGAGCAAGGTCATTTGATTGAAGCTGAACACCAATTCTAAAAGCTTAGAAAATTGCAGCATTTGCCAACTCCCACAGGCCCCCAATAGAACCACATAAAAAAATTGTTTAGAACTGAAATATTAAGTCCTTTAGTGTCGCGGCTTCTTCATACATATGTTTCCCATTAAGTGCCCCAAATAGCTGCGAAACTAGGCCAAATGCTGAAAATCATTTGCAATTCTCTCCAGTCAGCTCTGACATCACAGCAGAGAAGAGACTTTACAAATCAACTCACAGGCAATATAACAATCCAGGAAATTGTTGAACTCAAAAGAAATTCAAAATGAAGAGAAGCAAAAGAATGATGAATCTAGACTGCAGACCAGACAACAATCCACACCCCGTAGCAAGTATTATGAACTAGATACAACAGACTAGAAACAATAATTAATACAGATTCCCATATGAGAAAATTAACAAAAGGAAACCCAATTTAGAACAATAAATAGTATAGACCCCAAGGCAGTCAAATAACTATCCAGATCCCACAACAAGTATTAACCAATCCAGACAAACACTCACAATATAATTAAAATCCAGTAGCAAATAGTAAAATATTGCATACCATAGCTGAAAATAATTCATATGGCAACCATAACACAGAAGATGCAATACAGATTACATACACTACCATATAAAAATGACCCCTCGCCATACAATAAACAGCAAAGTCCGGACAGTAGAAATATCACAGATAAAGTAACAAATAGTCCAATAGACATTATGATGTTGGTGATAATTCCTTCCTTTAAAGGACTAACAGGAACTGCGGAGGCTGGCTGCGCAGTTGAAAATGTGTTTGCTAGTAGGAAATTAGTGTGGTCCCGTGATCAGGTATGCTGGGAAGAATTCTCCTATGGAGCCAGTTGACTCTGCTGCATTACAGCAGCACTACAGTAATCTCAGTGGTAGCAAGTAACAACAAGACAAACACACGAATCTCTACAAAGAGACAAATCCGAAGGAAAGGGATCGCAGCTCTAAAACCTATTTTTTATAGGATCAGTTCTATACATATCCTCAAAAACCTCTGGCGATACGAACATGTAAATGCATCGTGACCTTAACCCTTACCAGGCTACAGACATATATCACTAAAATATGCACTGTAATTTCTATTTTCAGCCACTTTGGTGGAGTGTGGTAGTGGAATGCATCTTAACCAGGAATATTGGTTACAAAATTATGTAGACTTTTTTTTTTTATTTTTGGCCATATTCATCGCTAATACTTTTTCATACTATGGTGAGAGAGCTGTGGGTGTGTCATTGTTTGCGACTTCGATGAATTTTTCAATGCTAAAACAATTTTAATGACTGTCGGACATTGAATCACTTTTTTATTGATTTTTTTTTTTTTAATAATAAAATTTATATTTTTTCAAATGGCAAAAAATGCCTTTTTTATTTTTTTTTTTAACTTTGGGCGGTATTTTTCCGTTACGAGGTTAAATCGTGTAAACGTTATTATATTTTTGAGATTGGGCGGTTTAGGATGCAGCAAATACCTATGTGGTTTTGATTTTCACAGTTATTTATATTTATATCAGTTCGAGGGAAAAGGGGGGGTGATTTGAAATTTTTACTTATTTTTGTTATTAAATTTTTTTTAAACTTTTTTTAATTTTTACTTTTAACTATTTTTCAGACTCCCTAGGGTACTTACCCTAGTTTTATCCCCCGTGTCTACCTATATACTGCTATACTATAGTAAATGGCGTATATGGGTATGCTCTCATTATTCATTACAATGTGCTGATGCACCTTGCTATGGCAGCCCTGTGGTCCGATCAGTACCACAGGGCTGCCTGCTTGGCAAACTGCCTAAAGATTGGCATGTGCATAGGCTGACAACCTGCTAATACCCTGCAATCCGTCAGTATTGCAGGATATATCATGAACAAGCATCAGATTATTGCTGTTCTGTCCCATGGGGAAATATTAAAAAGTAAAATAATGTTTTTCAATAAAATAAAGTATACATCAATAAAATGTCCATAAGCCACAGAGACTATATGCTCAAAAATGTCTAATCAACACAAACCCCACATATTAGTATCACCAGCGGTCCGTAAAAAAGACCCATAAATAAAATTAAATAATTATTTGATCCCATAAGATGAAACGTCGTAAAAAAAAAAAAAAAACTGGCAAAATGTTTTTTCCTATTTAATTCCCACAAAAAATGGCTCAAACGTGATCAACCAAACTATGTACTCCAGATGATATGTGCAAAGTACATTACAGGCGGTCCCCTACTTAAAAACACTCGACTTTACATGGCGGACCCCTAGTTAAACAACGAACCTCTGGATATTGGTAATTTATTGTACTTTAGTCCTAGTTTACAATGATCAGCAAACCCTTATCAAATGTGTCCTGTTCCTGAAGCTTTAGTGTTAATTTGATTCTATGACAACCCCATTTTTAAAATCTAATTGTCAGAGACCAAAAAGTTTTGGCTGGATTACAATATAAAAATATACATTCTGACTTACATACAAATTCAACTAAAGGAAACCTACAACTTGTGTGGCAGGTTTCTGAAGGACATACCGGGCACCAGCTCAGGGTGGAGCTGGTGCCGGACTTATTTTCGTAGTGTTTTAAACCGCGAGTATCGCTGTTTAAAACAACTTTTTAAAACTTAAGCCTGCGCAGGCAGTACGCGCTCGCGGCTCACATAGGAAGTGATGACGAGCCGGGCCGGGGGGGGGGGGGGGGGAGGGCGGCGGGGGGGGGCGCGCATGAGTAAGCGCTGAGCGTCGTACCTCTCCTGCGCCGGCTATAAAATTTTAAAAAAGTTTTTAAACCCGATACCGCGTTTAAACACTAACGAAAATAAGCTCCGGCACAGCTCACCCTGAGCTTGGTGCCCCCGGTATTTCCATCATAAACATGCCACTACAGTGGTAGGTTTCCTTAAGAACAGAACCTACTACATCCTTCTTGTATGTAAACCCGGGGACTGCCTGTTGTCACCGCAAAAGACAAGCCATCACCAGCTCTTTTAACGACCCCTTCCGATGCGCGCCGTACTAGTCCCCACCTGGTCGGCGGCCGAGCCTCTCCTATCCGTAAGTCTTTGCTGCATATGGCAGCAAAGCTTACCGTTAACACCACACCCGCGATCGTGCTAGCAGCGATCGGCGGTCGCTTTCCTCACGATCGCCCCCGGCAAGGCTGCCGAGGCCTTAGAAGATCTTGGCGTGGATCTTTCGCTCCCCCGAGACGTCGCGGTGAGCGTGATCCATTGCCATACAGCATCGGGTCTCGCGAAGGCCCGAAGCTGTCCTCGTTTTAACCCATTCATTACAATGTGCTATCCGCCCAATTATAATTAAGGAGTAAAATCCCCATAACTGCCATATTGCCGTATGGCATATATGGTAGGATCGAGTCAACAACCTAGGGTTCGTACCACCCTAGGGATTCTGAAAAATAGTTAAAGTAATAAAAAGTTTAAAAAAAAAAACTTATATTAAAAAAAAAAACGCTACAAAACAAAACCCCTAACATTCACATCACCTTCTCAAATCACCCCCTTCTTCCCTAGAACTGATTTAATAATTAATAACAGTAACATCATAAACCATTAGGGTCCCACCCAGCGTCTGAAAATGTCCGATTCTATCAAATCTTAATAACGTTTTTTCACTGCGTTTAAAACCGTTAACGGAAAATAGCCTCCAAAAGTCAAAAATGACACTTTTGCATTTGGCAATATAAAAAAATGAATAAAAAGTGTCAAAAGGTAGCACGTCCGAACAATGAAGCAATGAAACGCATCAAAAGGAGGTAACGAGAACACGCAACTCGCAAAAATGACACCTTCCCACAGCTCTCCGTCCACAAGTTGAAAACGTTATTAGCCCCAGATTGGCAAAATCAAAACAAATGTTTGTACAGGAGTTTAATTTTTTTAAATTTAAATGAAACATTATAAACCTGTACAAAATGTTGGTCTCCCTGTGATCGTAGCACCCAAGAATAATGGACCTGTCATTTGGCGCACCAGTGAAAGCTGTAAATCCAAGCCCACACGCAACGTCGCAATGTGTTTTCTGTTCACCATTTTTCACTGCATTTTGGAATTTTTTTCCCGTTTCTTCCCCTCCTTCCCAGTATGCGCCATGGAATATTAAAATACCGCCAAGCTTCACTACGGAAGTGAATTTGGTTACGCAGAAAATACACACATTGTTACACAATCACAGAGCTCTTTATTGTGGAAAAATAAAAAGTTCTGATTTTTGAAGGGGGGTGGAAAAATGGCAGTGAAAAAACTAAAAGAAAGGCCAATTCGTTAAGGTTAAAGTCACTAGGGAATGTTATCAGCAACTTATTCGGTGGTAAATCTATCTGCCTAAAATTCATGTTTTCGAAATGGAATTTTTTTTTTTTTTTTTTAAATCATTTTTTTTTTTGTAAATAATGCAAAACTTAACAGCCAAAATTTACCACTAAAAATGAGTACAACATGTGGTGAAACCAACATCTTAGATTCCATTTGGTAGTGTAGATTGTCTAGCCAAGGTGGATGCCCTTCTGGTGGATAAGTTTGCATGCCTTCTGACAAAATTATACTAATCTACATCCTGAATAGAATGGGCCAAATATTTCTTGATTAATTCTGTCTCTTGTGAGTTTTCCAGGCCTATAAATGTGGTAACACAAGTATTATTTTGAATTCTTATTTTTGCTAGGGGTCTTTCTGTAAGTAGACAGAATTTTAGATCTAGACTTTGTAGAGCTGATAGTAGAACTCTATGCAACTCCATTTAGGGTATCCCCAGACAGAAAGTCTATTTGCAATATTGACAGTTCAATGTCAAAAGAAGGATTCTGTAGAACCAATGGCTCTGGCTTCTAAGCATTTTGTCCCCACGGCGATGCCCCGATGGTATGGGTAGGATACAAGAGAACCATGTAAATGTTTTCCTAGCCGTGTCTTTACGATACGTAGAATTTGTATGCTCTGGACACTGACCTGCAGTCCCATGTAAGGCCCAGATCCATCATAATGACTTCATGAGTATGATAATGTAGCATAATTAGGCCTACGTCCTAAGTAACCTCACTAATATAGTGATATGGCATGGATTATCTAGAAACGCAAGATTAATAGCACACAAATACACTACATAGTTAGGCCCCGTTCCACACTAGGTTTTTCACGCCCGATTTTCCTGCGCGTGCTTTGACGCGCAACTTGCCATTGCTTCTCTGTCCAAAAAAATCACGGTCCATCCACTCTTCCAATTCCACACGCTTTATAAAGATATTGCATATCAATAGTCAATTGCCCAGGCATGGGTTACGTCAACGCGTGTCGAGCGGAGACCCGTCTTATCTTACAACCATAATGGTATTAAACAGACTCACATTTAACTTTCACACGTATATACAGCCCTCCCCTAGTCTTACAACTCATTTCCGTGTGTACGTGCTTTGCATTTGGGGTTGGGAGAGTTTGGTATTCTCCTCCCTATATCGCAAACTCTATCGGATTCCAATGATGTATTCGATATAATCACCATTCAGAAGAAACAGTCCAGTATAGTGACATATGCACATCAAAAAAAAAAAAACATAAAGTATATGGTGTTTACATTATGGTAAAGTGTATTTTTTCTTTTCTTTTGCAACCGTTCCCGACAACCATCACGCGACGCAACGCTCCGGTAAGTCCGGAGGTGGTCTTCTCTGTTGGGGGGAACGGTCCCTCGCTGGACAGCCCGGGCGCCGGAGTGGAAACTGGGAGAGTAAGTAAAGATGGTTAAAAACAAAAAAACCATGTAAATGACAGAGTATATAAAAAACCGTAGTATGCTGTTCGAAATACAAAAAACCTCCATATAGGACAAAAGATCCTGGCATATAATTTATTGCATGTCGAGCTAAACCTGAACAATAAGCATCGAACGAAAAATAGTGCATGAAGGCAATTTTAACCGATCAACTTTCTATCTTGATGTTCAGTATGCCTTGATACATCCTACAGTTTTGGATCTAGGTTTTTTTTTTAATAGAACTTTATTTCAAATTTGAATATTTAGTATATTTAGTTTTTCCAATAGTGATACCTAATTTCTTTTTTATAGGTTTGACCGTGTGGGAAAACCGAGGGCTTTTGGATCTTTATTTAAATACCTTGTTCCTCCCCACGGTCTCAACCTAAAAAAAGAAATTATGTATCACTATTGTACAACTAAATATACTAATATTCAATATTTAAATAAATTTTACTCTTAAAAAAAAAAAACAAAAACCTAGATCCAACTTTAATGCTGTTCAAGGCATTACTGAACTCAGATAGAAAGTTAGCGGTTTAAATGCTTCAATCGCACCTATTTTTCTGTTCGCTCTTATTGGTTTCATGTTTTTTGCTCTACATGCAATTATTATCTAGATTGCAGATCTTTTTCTCCTATATGGGTTTTTCTTGGTTATTTAGAACAGCTACGATCCGATTTTTTAAATATTACTCTGTAATTTACATGGTTTTTTTTGTTTTTTAACCATTTCTTTATTGATCCTACCATATACTGCTATACTATAGTATGGCAGTATATGGGTATTTTCTTCCTTATTCATTACAATGTGCTGATGGCACATTGCTATGGCAGCCTTGTGGTCCGATCAGTACCACAGGGCTGCCTGCTGGCACTGCCTGAAAGAGGGGCATGTGCATAGGCTGACACTGCTAATACCCTGCAATACATCAGTATTGCAGGATATTATCATGAACAAGCAATCAGATGATTGCTTGTTCATGTCCCATGGTGAAAATAGTAAAAAAGTAAAAAAAAATGTTTTTCAATAAAAAAATAAAGTAATAAATCAATAAAAATGTCCATAAGCCCCAGGAGACATATAATGCTCAAAAATGTCTAAATCAACACAAACCCCACATATATAGTATCACCGCGTCCGGTGTACTCCAGAATGATACTGTTGCAAAGTACAGTACAGACGGTCCCCTACTTAAGAACACTCGACTTACATACGACCCCTAGTTACAAACAGACCCCTAGTTACAAACAGATATTGGTAATTTATTGTACTTTAGTCCTAGGTTACAATGATCAGCAGAAACACTTATCAAATGTGTCTGTAATGAAGCTTTAGTGTTAATATTGATTCTTATGACAACCCAACATTTTTAAAATCTAATTGTAACAGAGACCAAAAAAGTTTTGGCTGGGATTACAATGATAAAATATACAGTTCTGACTTACATACAAACTCAACTTAAGAACAAACCTACAGACCCTATCTTGTATTTAACCCGGGGACTGCCTGTATGTCCCGCAAAAGACAAGCCATCAACCAGCTCTGTAAAGTAGACATATGGGAAATGTTATTCAGCAACTTATTTAGGTGGTAAATCTATCTGCCTAAAATTCAATATTTTCGAAAATGGCAATTTTTTTTATTTTTTTTTAAATCATCTTTTTTTTTGTAAATAAATGCAAAACTTATCAGCCAAAATTTACCACTAAAATGAAGTACAACATGTGGGGAAAAAAACAATCTTAGATTCACTTTGGTATTGTAAGAGTGTTCGACCACAGAGTTGTCAAAGGACACCAGAAACATTGTAGACCTGCACCCGGCTGGGAAGACTAAATCTGCAATAGGCAGCAGCTTGGTGTGAAGAAATCAACAGTGGGAGCAATAATTAGAGAATAGAAGACATACAGGACCACTGATAATCTCCCTTGATCAGAGGTCCTACACAAGATCTCACCCGATGGAGTCAAAATGATCAGTGTGCAAAAATCCCAGCACCACACGCGGGGACCTACGGACTGACCTGCAGAAAGCTAGGACCAATGTAACAAAGGCTTCCTTCAGTAACGCACTACACCACCATAGACTCATACCCTGCCGTGCCAGACGTGTCCCCCTGCTTAAGCCGGCACACATCCAGGCCTGTCTGAAGTATGCTAGAGAGCATTTGGATGATCCAGAAGAGTATTGGGGGAAAGTCATATGGTCAGATGAAACCAAAGTAGAAATGTTTGGTAGAAACACTACTCGTCGTGTTTGGAGGAGAGTGAATGCTGAGTTGTATCCAAAGATCATCATGACCTACCCTGAAGCGTGTGGGGCAACATCATGGCAAGGGGCTGTTTCTCTGCAAAGGCACCAGGACGACTGATCCATGTACATGAGAGAATGATCATGTATCATGAAATTTTGAGTGTTAGGCCAACGGCACACATGGCGTTTTGAACCCGTTTTGGGGCCATTTCTAAGCAGTCTGTTAAAAAACGCAAGAGTTTTTGAAAACACAACCGTTTTATGAAAGCGCATCCGTTTTTGACTGGTTTTACATGTTTTTTTTAAACGGACTGCTTAATAACGGCCCAAAAACGGGTTCAAAACGCCATGTGTGCCGCCGGCCTAAACCTCCTTCCGTCAGCAAGAGTATGTAGATGAAACATGGCTGGGTCTTTCAGCATGGCAATGATCCCAAGCACAGCGTCAGAACAACAAAGTAGCGGCTGCTAAAGATGCATTTTAAGGTCCTGCAGTTGCCTATTCAGTCTCCAGATCTCAACCCCATAGAAAACCTTTGGAGGGAGTTGAAAGTTCATGTTGCCCAGTGACAGCCCCAACACATCACTGCCCTAGTGGAGATCTGCATGGAGGATGGGCCAACATACCAGCAACAGTGTGCACCCACCTTGTGAAGACTTACAGAACACATCTGACCTCTGTCATTACCAACAAAGGATATAACTAAGTATTGAGATGAATTTTTGTTATTGACCAAATACGTATTTTCCAACATAATTTGCAAATTTAAAAATCGGCCAATGTGATTTTCTGAATTTGTTTTGACATTTAGTCACTCATAGTTGAGGTTCTACCCATTACAGACCTCTCTCATCTTTTTAAGTGGGAGAACTTGCACAATTGGGGGCTGACCAAATACATTTTTCCCCACTGTATAGTCCAATAGTCTCTGTACCCCTGCACTAGCAGAAGAGCTCTGCACCCCAGGTGCGAAATGTTATGCAGATCTGTATCCTGGCAGGTGCTAAAAACATCCTTTTGGGGGTTTTTTTGCAAACTTTGTGCTACAGGAAGTTCTGCACCTTATCGTGAAGCGACAAATATTGTGATACGTCTGTTGAAGAACACCCAAGGATTCTTTTCAATATAAAATGCAAATCTGCTAAAAAAAACTGTCAACACACCTAAAAAAGTAGTAGTATAGCCAATACAAGTCTGGAATTTACTTCCTACATATGGTACTAGAATCAAACTTCAGGAGAATGAAGCATGCGTCTCTTCTACCTGCTATCAATCTGCAGTTTTAGGATCTTTGGAGCAAGGGGTGTGACTAGGAGAGCTTGGGCCTCATAGCGGATTTCTCCATTGGGCCCTCTACCGCTTAAAAAATATATACATATTTGTACAGACACGTTTATACAATCACACACATTATATACATTCAAATAGTATGTATATATATATATATATATATATATATATGTATGTATATATACCACCTGGGGAGGAGATGGGGTCACAAATCCAGGTAGTAGGACACAATCAAGAATATCAAAACATTTTGCGTACAAATCAACAACGGAATTTGCACGTTGCTTGCAAGTTTTAAAGGTTGGTCGAAATATGGCACATGTTATATAAGAATTTAGGTGTTGAAATTCTGTAGTGTAACACAGTGCAATTGTATACAGGCGGTCCCCTACTTAAAGGAAACCTACCACTTGTAGTGGCAGGTTTCTGATGGAAATACCGGGCACCGGCTACATAGGAAGTGAATGAGAGCCGCACGCATGGTAAGCGCCGAGCGCGTACCTGCCTGCGCCGGCTATAAAGTTTAAAAAGTGTTTTAAACCGCGATACCGCGGTTTAAAACACTAACGAAAATAAGCTCCGGCACCAGCTCACCCTGAGCTGGTGCCCGGTATTTCCATCAGAAACCTGCCACTACAAGTGGTAGGTTTCCTTTAAGAACATCCGACTTACAGACGACCCCTGGTTACAAACAGACCTCTGGATTTTGATAATTTACTGTATTTTAGCCTTAGGCTACAATAAACAGCTATAACAGTTATTAAAGGTGTCTGCAATGAAGCTTTACTGTTAATCCTGGTTCTTATGACACTCCAACATTTTTAAAAGCCAATAGTCACAGAGACCCAAAAAATTCTGGCTGGGGTTAACAATTATAAAGTATACAGTTCCGACTTACATACAAATTCAACTTAAGAACAATCCAGCAGTAGTGCCAACTCATATATATAGCAGGTGTAGAGTGTCACATGACACAAATCACTCCCCCTCCTATACAAAGTGCTGTAGTGCAATCAAGTCTAGATACATTGTAACAAAATATATCCAAATACACATACCTGTGCCAGCACATATGTATAAAATTGCAATCGGTATATAAAATTTTTTTTTACGGTGTAGAGATATTGCTGTGACATATCAGTGTTCTGTATCGATCCAGTACATATAACTACACACTGAGTTAAAAACATGCCCTTTTGGATGGACTTGTTTCCCCGTCGTCTCCCGTAATAGAAACAGCCGATCGCTGTTTGTGCTGCTTGGATCTTTTTGTATATATATACAGATACATATAAAAACTTGCTTTTTCGTTTATCCGGGCAGTGAATGGTGCCGACAGGCAGGGGCATGCCTTCGGGAGTACCTGCCGTCAGGTGGGCATTTGCTAGTCCGTGTTGTCGGGTGGGTGGGCATTCGGGAGTCTGTGCTGGTTGGAAGTTCAGGCGGCTCTGTCGTCTGCCAAGGGGTAAGGGGAATGGAGAGGACCACTGTGCTGTTGGGCTGGGGGAAGGGCAGCAAACTGTGCCACTGGCCAGGTACGGCGGCTGGCCGTGTCGGCAGGCAAGTGGGTGTTTTGGCGACTGTGCAGGTGGGTGGGAGAATGGGCAGCCGCCACAGGTGGGTGGCTCTACATGCGGACCAGGTGCTGTCAATAGGGAGACAAGTTTTGTTTCCGCCATCCATCCCGGGCCCCTGTGCAATGCGGGCCCTGCTACTGCTTTGGATGTCCTTCAAAGGTCCAGAATTGACTCATGTGTACATGTGCGCCGCTGGGAATGGTATTTAGCAGGGAATTGTGTCGCACACGATCGGATTGTGGCTCAGCTGTGGGAGGCATATGGGGGGGCAGGCCGTCAGACGATCCGACTGATTTGGACTGAGTGTGGGATTTAACATTTAAATTGTGTTGCAAGAACAAGCACTTACATGCACCAGGAAGAAAAAGGTGAACTCCGGCAGACCAGAGCGGGGAAGCGACACATGCAGGATATCGGGCGCACGATCTTAGTGAATCGCGGCAGATGTGCATTCCGGTCTGACAATCCACTTTCAGGAATCTCACAGGACGGGTAAGTAAATGTGCCCCTGTGTGTAAAATCTTTGAAAAATACATTTGATATGATGGACTTTTTTCATTATTGCCTCATGTTAATAAAGGAATCAATTGTTAGCATTGCCTGGTTTTCTACTTCACCTGGTGACTAAAATAGTAAAACACTGCACAATTTTTTTACTCTTCAAAGGTTCACAAATAAAAGATGAATATTATTTTATTATTTCTGTGGAGCTTGCATTGCATTTACAAATTGAAACAATGCAAAACAGTGGGTTCTGGTTACCAATCCAATGCATAAACGCGATGTAAGCGCCATGTGTGGCTGCACCCTTACAACGAAGGGCAAAGACGTATAAAAGTGGGAGGAGGAGTGAACATTGGCATTAGCCTGTGATTGTCAGCTGAACATGTTCAGGGTGTTTACCCCAGCGATTTCACCATCCTTATATGGATGATACATCATTTCCTCCCTTCTGCTGATTTATGTTTATACTCAGTGGAGGCAGGGGATGGATTCAATACTTTGCATCCATCCCCCATAGGCTCCTATGGCCTCACACTCAGCGGGATGGAAAGAAGGAGTTTGCTGCATCTATCCATTCTGTGTTTCCCACAGTATACAATGTATACTGGTCAGACCAAGGCAAAAAGGATGGCTCCAGGCAGTATGTGTCTATGCTGAGGGTATTCGTTGGGAGCTATCATGGTATATATGCTAGGCGTATAGTGTCATAGCTGCAGCCATTTGCTGAGGCCAGGTATTGGCTAGGGTCAGTTGTAGGTAGCAGTGGTGACCATGGTCATGAGGAACTGAGCTCGACCAGAGGAGAGGATAGAGTTTTGTAATTAAACAACCAACTTATAGTTTGTGTTAAAAAAAAAGTTAATGTTATTAATCCTGGATAATGTTAATGTTTTTAATCTTGGAAAACTCTTTAGTCTGTCCTGAGATATTACTTTACCGACCCCTACTGGAGAGAAATTATAACATTTTTGTGACATTTTTTGTTTTCACAGGTTATGCATACCCACTTTCCCACTCAACTTCCAAAAACAGAAAGAGTGGAATAAAACCTTTTGTGTAAGTGAGCCCAAATTGTCCCATAGTGAGCCCAATTTTTGGGATTTTATTTACATTTTTACACATATTGAAATTTTCAATTTGCCTTTTTATTCTGGATGTGGGGATTTGAATTGAGGCGTACAGTTGTGAGAGATTGGTAACACGTTCATCAATAGTCTTGTATAAACTTTAGCACAAATTCTACCAAATGTATTGATTCTGGTGTGCACAGTGTAGCAGGGGCGTAACTACAGTGGTAGTAACATTAGCAGCTGCTATGGGGCCCACAGTGTCAGGGGGCCCTGACATCCAACCTGACACACTAAAGAATGGAGGATGTGCACCATTATATACATATTATAATGCACATTGTACATAATAGTCCACATCTTCCACAGTACACAGCTGAGCCAAGAGCTTATGACAATTTTTTGGGAGATTATAGGACTAGGAATCTCTCATATTTACTCCCTGCTGTCTACATCCCTCATGTGGTCAGCAGCTACTGGCCCGGGATAAAGAAGATCACCTGACAGTGATTATATACATA
The DNA here is from genome assembly GCA_019512145.1 of Engystomops pustulosus. Lineage (NCBI taxonomy): Eukaryota > Metazoa > Chordata > Amphibia > Anura > Leptodactylidae > Engystomops > Engystomops pustulosus. The sequence goes on from CM033642.1 coordinate 37,936,355, forward strand.
CAAGTAAATGTGTATGAGCGTATAAATGTATGGATGTGTATATCCTACATGTGTGTGTACATAATGTGTATGTGCTATATGTGTGTGTATGTATTTGTGATGTTAATATGCTTTATATGTGTGTATATATGCGCTATATCTTTGTGGATATGTGATGTTTATATGCTCTATGTATGTATAAGGCGTGTATATACTGTATGTATGTGTGTTTATGATGTATGTGTGTAAATGATGTGTTAATACTGTATACATGTGTATATATGGTGTGTATGTACTGTATGTGTAATAATATGAAATATATATATATATATATATATATATATATATATATATATATACTAAATGTGTGTGTATAAGATGAGTGTATAAATGTGTGTGTGTGTATTAGTGTGGAACTGTATATGGGTGTATAAATGTGTGTGAGTGTACAAATATGTATATTTTTTCCAAGAGGAAGGGTGGCCCCGATTATAAGTCTGCAATAGGGTCCAGCCTCTCCTTGTTAGGCCCCTGGAGTTTAGTATATCTGATGCCACATACAAGTCATACAGTTATTCCAAAACTTCATGCAATTCATGCAAGTAATGTTTTTAAATTTTCTTCTTCCGGGATTCCGGTAACAATCCAGGAGTCTGGGAGGTAGAAAACCGATGCAAACTACGGTAGATAATTGGGATTATTTACTAGAAAAAAGGATGATAAAAATTTGCTCAGATATATCCAAATGTGCTGTTGTACAGAGACATTCATTTATTCCTCCTTTTCTGTTCTTTGACAGTGTCTAATATTTTTTATAAAATATTTTTTTTATTTCCCCCCCCCCAAAAAAAAATTCTATTCTAACTATTAGTAAACCTAGGCCAGTTTCTGTTTTTAATTTGCCTTTAAGAAGAATACTTTGTGTTTCCCACTAGGGGGAGCTTTCGGCATATGGATTTATCATGCAATAAAAACATTTTTTTTTAAAGGTCAATTTATATAGCGGGATACTGGGAATTATTCTGTTCGGGGTACATGTCGTAACTTTTTGACATGTCACACATGAGTGGACAAAGGTTTATGTGTGCATATGTGATGTATTTATGCTCTATATGTGTGTGTGTATATGATGTATATGTATGCTGTATGTCTGTGTATATAATGCATGAGCATATATGGTACTGTATGTATGTGTGTATTTGCTGTATGTATATATACTGGGGCGCATTTACTAAGGACTTTGCGCCACTTTAGTTCTTTTATTATATTTGAATATTTGTCCTGAAATTCTCGAGTATATACAGTTTATAATCCCCTCCAAATTATAAAGTTTCATATAGTGCTCCCACATTATTAGTTCTTATATAATTATTAATTATTTAATACTAGTAAGTCGAACCATTATCTATTATTATATAGGGGCCCCATGTTGTGTTCCCTTCCCTTTTATGATTCCTAAACTATGGCTATTAAAAAAATAAACTCACCTCTGCTAGCTTTCCCACGTCCCCTCTGCAGCCCGACGTACAGGAACAGGATGCGTGGCAGCTTGATGATGTCATCACATGGACGCACATTCTGGATCAGAATGCACAGCAGAGACAGCAGAAAGCCTCAAATAGGGCCATGATGCCTTCTAACAGCAAAATAAGGCTACGTGCACACGACTGTTTGATCACCGGTGTCGGAACGCGGGCACGGCACACGACCGCTCCTCACCCCTCCCTTCTCCATAGAAAGATGAGCGGCCACACCACTAATCCGCCCAAAAATAGGACATGTCCTATATTTTACAGCATGGCTGCCGGGCCAAATTAGGGTTCAGTCAATCAAATGGATGACCATATTTTCCATTGAAAACATTAGGGCCTTTTTGTATTATTTGAATCGACTAATTAATTTGTACTGAACAGTAAATAGTCAGGGTACTGATTATCTCAAGTCAGTAACAACTGTCAAGTGGTTGGATATACTAGATGTCAAGTGCGTCCATTTTGGAAGTGGATATGTTATAAGCAAGAGAAATGAGAAAGCGGGAATCTAAAAAAATATGATTTGGCATTCCCAGTGTGCGGTGTGGTTAGTACTAACCGGCCGTGATCCAAGAAAAGGACATCAGGTGAATCAACAACACATAGAAGACAGATTAATTGACTAATGCATCTGGAGGGGAAAGTAACTGTGAAATTGAAAAATTAATACTGGATACAGTAATAAGGATAAGCTGCACTTATGGCTAAACTGTAGGTGTCCCTTGTATCACTACTAGGGGTGACTATATATGGGGAAGTGGGTCACTCCACACAAGGTGAATTACTACTGACCTGGGCCCTGGGCTGTATGAATATTATACCCCATACAAGTCTGGAATCTCTTCCTACATCTGGTACTAGAATCAGGGGAATGGATAATGTATCCCTTCTGCTGCTTTCAATCTGTGGTTTAAGGACCTTTGGAGGACCTTCAAGAGTCCTGAAATGGCTCTTGCGTACATGTGTTTTGAGAGCAGGAACAGATATTTGAGCATTTCATGGGTGAAGGTCCTTCTCAGTATCAGATTTGGTGCATTGTTTGGGGGGGCCATGGGCCCTTTAGAAGGCTTGGGCCCGGGACTATTGCCCAAACAACCTGTATTACAATCCACTACTAACTCCACATCAAAGCCAGTATTAAAGATCACACCACAAGTCGCCCATAGACAAACCCGATGGTATTCAAACCTCAAATAGAATGTGGAATTGCTACTATGGATGATAAAATTCCAGTCCAGTTGCATCCACAGCACCCCTGCACATGAAGGAGATGGTGGCTGGCAATGGCAGGAAATATAATGGTGGACTGGTAGTGATGTGGCTTTAGGAGGTGGCAGAGATGACCACTGTAATTCTCAACACTAATGGTACAAAATGTGCACATAGCACATATTTAAATATCTCTTATAGCCCAGTGTTTTACATCCTAAAAATGTCACCATTCACTTTAATGGGAAATACAGAGATCTATGATTGCCATATTTCTCACTGTACTGCTTATGGGTTGAGTACGGGAAACAAACAGCCATTTTTATGGCCGTTTTACAGTAGTAAAAAAGGGAACGTAAAATACCTACGGTCGTGTTCATGAGGCCTAAGGGTTCCAATACATACAATAAGCATATCTTATAATATATTCATGGGATATTGCACTGTATATATTATAACGCATTTAAAAGGTCACAATGTATATTTTATATTCTGTGACTAAACATAACCTTTTATATATGTGGTAGCGCAGTGTGGGAAGTTTTTTCGGCGTATATATAGGATTTAGGAGCACAGTGGGGTTAACCAAGATACACTTTATTATAAGCGTCTGGCACAGTGTCAAGATGAGCAGCAAAATTCATCAAAATCTGAGGGCAAATTTTGCAGCGATGATCCATGTCCAAGACCTATCATCATGAAGTTGAATCATTCCATATGACCTCTGTATGTAGTCCATGACTAACCTTCTAGTGTGTGAGACAACTCACAGCATCTGTAGTGTTAGTGAGTCAAGCCATCCTTTCATTTATGGGCTGCTTGCATCAGGATGGGGGGAGGGGCTATTCCTGAATTATTTTTTTTATTAATTATTCATTGCCGATTGGGGGCTTTTTTTAATATTTGGTTGGTAATTATAATCATCATTATTCTTTGAGGGGATTGGTGGAGCTGAATCATTGCACCAAGGCCTATAGCATCTGGATACACCTTTGGCAGTGTAACACAGGGTCAACTCCAGGTTTAGTAGGTCCTTGGGCGACAGAGCCTCAGTGACCCCTTTTCAGTGAACTCACGTGGCAGAATTAAAAATTCAGAAACTAAAAGTCTCCTGTGCCCTAAAATATTCCCTAGTTTATCATCCCAAACTGCCCCGTCATGGTTATTTTATATAAAAAAAAACCCCTTGATTACTATGGATTCATTAGATACAGCCATCCTCACCCCCATGGATTCCTTATGTACAGCCTTATGTGGGCCCCCCCTACAGCTCTGGGCCCCCGACACTTGCCTGGGTTTGCCCAGTGCTGGTGCCGACCCTGGTGTAACATTGATTTTCTATCCAACACTTCTATCTGGGTGGGTTATATTTTTTTTTACGTATTGGCTTGTTATATATACAGGCAGTCCCCTACTTAAGAACACCCGACTTACAGACGGCCCCTAGTTACAAACGGACCTCTGGATGTTAGTACTGTAATTTACTGTACTTTAGCCTTAGGCTACAATAATCAACTATAACAGTTATCACAGGTGTCTGCAATTAGGATTTATTGTTAATCCTGGTTCTTATGACAATCCAACTTTTTTAAAATCCAATTGTCACACAGACCAAAAAAATTCTGGCTGGGGTTACAATGATAAAATATACGGTTCTGACTTACATACAAATTCAGCTTAAGAACAAACCTCCAGAGCCTATCTTGTATGTAACCCTTGGACTGCCTGTATATGAATAATGTGGACCAGTGACAATGCAGGATTTATATTTTACTATACCCCTGTGCTTTTTATCAGCTCGATCAATCTCTTCAGAATTTTTTTCAGACCTGTAAAGAAGGATATGATTATACAATAGAACAAACGCTGACATTACACTGTTCCACGCAGATGGTCTATAGTCTCCGAATGTGCTGAACGTATTAATTTCTATCTGCCCGTGATGCAGAGAAGGCGCTTTGCATGCGTCTGCAGATACAAATTAATAGAAAAGATGTTGTGTATTAGCATAATTCTGACAGAAGAAGACGGGAGAGATAATGAAATGCAGAAAGTGTGTGCGTGCGATGAGCCGCTCGCCTGTGACAAGAAATATTAGCGCACCTGACGACAAGACAAATCCGTACAAAGAAAAAAAAAAAGATTTTTATTTCAATAAATAGATCAGCTTAATAAATAAAGATTCGTTCCCCAGATAAAATATAGGGAGCAATGAGGAGGGTAAAAGGGATGGTGGGCATCTTGTTGCTACTCCCTCCGTTTGGAGGATGCCCAGTTTCACAGTGTAAATAGGGGGATTTAATGCCCGAGGTAATTCAGTCTCCCGCTTGGAAGATTTAAGACACAGATATTGGGGGATGGGCAGGAGTTGGCATGAAAATACCCCTAGGATGAGGGCGGGGGGGCGGGGTAATGATGCTACATCTCAGGCTGATACCTAATTTTTTCACAATGTAATATATAGCATAGAAAAAAAAAGTCTGTCACGTTGTTATTGCACATTATTCTTGTTGCAAATCGTTCTTTAAAAAATATTGTCCGTTATTATCCATTTTCTGCAAGTACAAAACCCTGGTATTCGCCGTTCCGTTTTTTATTTATTTTTTCTCTTTTTCATTTTGTGATGAAGCCCTGTCCACCGGCTGAGAGGGATTACATTTGTTATCCGGCAGATTAATGTTATGTAATCATTCCACTTCTTCTTCACCCTCAATGCAGGAGTTTCTTTCGGGTTCCAGTGTATGAATTATATATAAATGGACACATCCAACCTTAGATGAATACATGATTAATATGTGCAAAAAATCCTATATCCCTGCCTTTTCACCCCAAATTATCATCAAAAGCGGCCATCTTCTATGCAAATAGTTGTAAACAAGCCAACCCAAAATATCCCAAAAATTCTAAGCGAATAGCTGTATACAAGCATCAATTCTTAAAGGGTTTGTCCACTTTCAACAAATTGATAATGTGTGATGAAAAGTTTTACAATTTTCCGATATACTTTCGACATCAATTCCTTGCAGTTTTCTAGATCTCTGCTTGCTGTCCTTCTATGGGAAGCTTCATTGTTTACTTCCTGTGGATGGAAACCGGCCCTTGGCCATGTGATATCATACAGGTGCACAGCTCTTTATATCAGAGCTGTGTGTTATAATGAGCCTCGCACCTATGTTACATCACTTGACCAGGGGTATATAGAGCCGTGCTACGGTGTGACAGCATATGACCAGGGATATAACAAGCCGTGCACCTGTGTGACCTCACATGACCAGGGGTATAACAAGCCGTGCACCTGTGTGACATCACAGCTATAAAATGGCTGCGTCCTTAAGGAGTTAAGAGAAAGCCAGGTATTTGAGGAAGTGATATTAGTGGTGCTGACTAGACTAGGGGACAATATACTAGCCAAGGTGGATGCCCTTCTGGTGGAAAAGTTGCAGCCTTCTGACAAAATTATACGTAAATTATACGTAAATCGACATCCTGAAATAGAATGGGCAAATATTTCTTGATTAAATTCTGTATCTTGTGAGTTTCCAGGCTATAATTGGTAACAAAAGGTGATTTATTTTGAAAATTCTTATTTTTGCTAGGTCTACTGTAAGTAGACAGAAGTTCAGATCTAGACTTTGTAGAGCTGATAGTAGCAGCTCTATGAAAACTCCATTTAGGGTATCCCTAGACAGAAAGTCTATTTGCAATATTTGACAGTTCATGTCAAAAAGAAGATTCTGTAGAACAATTGCATCTGGCTCTAAGCATTTGTCCCACGGCGATGCCCCTAATGGTATGGGTAGGATGACAAGAAGAACCATGTAAAATGTTGTTCCTAGCCGTGTCTTTACGATACATAGAATTGTGTATGCTCTGAGACACTTGACCTGCAGTCCCATGTAATGCCTCAGATACATTCAGTGATGACTTCATGAGTATGAGGTGGTACTTTGGTAGACACTGGTGTCGGGTGCTAGGGAGGAGCTTTTAATCTCTTGCACTTCCTGTCCCTACAGGATATAGGAGCATCCTCCAGGTGGGGGCCGTCATGGTCACTAGTGGAAACCGAATTACCGGTAAGTCTAATTCCATATTTTCCCCACATTACGGTTTTATTTGACAAATGTAGTAAAATGTAAGAAAATATATTCAAGTCTGGTATCCCCGTAATCGTATAAACCCATAGAATAAAGATAACTTGATTATTAGGCTAAACGGTGAACACGGAAAAAAAAAAGGCAAAAATCCAGTACAGAATTGATGCTTTTCTACTCCTGCCCTCAACAATAGGTGATACCAACCCCAAAATGGCAACACTGGAAAAAGCATCTCATCCCGCAAAAAAAATGCAGTCACATGGCCCCAATGATGGAAAAGTGAAAATTTTATAGCTAAATGAACGTATAACCAGCACAATTTGACCAATTTCTAAATTTCACCTCCATTTTGATTCAATTACTATGAAGAACTCAAGGGGTTAACAATCTTCCTAAAAGCTGTTTCTGATAGTTTGAGGGGTGCAGATTTGAAAATGGGTTGGTTATATAGGGGGTTTTGATGCTAAAATTGAATGTAAAATTCAAAACTGTATTTATTCGCAAAAGAGTAAATTCTGAAAATACGGAAAATCGCTATTCGATTTGTAAGCCGCGCAGCATCAAAATAAATTATCCAGACATTTCAAAAATTATGAAAATGTAAAGTAGACATATGGTAAATGTTATTCAGCAACTTATTTAGGTGGTAAATCTATCTGCCTGAAAATGCAATGTTTTCGAATTTCATAAAAGTGAAATTTTTCCAAAAATTTTTTTCTTTTTTTTGGAAAATAAACACAACACTTATCAGCCAACATTTACCACTAAAATGAAGTACAACATGTGGGGAAAAAAACAATCTCAGAATCGCTTTGATAAGTAACAGGAGTTCAAAAGTTATAACCATATAAAGCGACGCAAGTCAGAATACAAAAAATGGGGCTGAGCCTTAAACTATAAAATGGCTGCGTCCTTAAGGGGTTAAAACGTGCCCCATTGTGCCAGCTCTTCTATACAATTCAGTAGTGAAATGGCTAGAATGAAGTTGTTTACAGGAGATACGTAGAGAAACTCTATTCTACCAGCATCAATACAAAACAGACTGGTGAGCATTTATGGGGAGGTTCCTTTAGCTGCTGCAGAACACCTTTTAAAATAATCCCTCAAATATATAAATTAGGCCTTTTTTTAGGCCAATTTTTTTTTTTGCCCTGGGCAGCAAAAGGCCTTGCTCTGGCAATGATTTACCTTCACAAGGAGTACCAGGAGGTGGGCCTCGTCTCGATCGCATAGGCGTTTCCAGTGATCGCATGCGATCGGTAACCAGCGCCCAGTGTGTTTTATTGTTTAAATACCTCACAACTTTTGCAGGAAAGAAAGAGGGACATGCCTTTTGCTGCCTTAGTGCCAGCTCCCTGTCACAATGTGGCCCTTCTGATATTGTGCCTCCAGCTACCTCTCATATGGTATTAAATCCCTCCCAGAAGTCCCCCGTCATTTTGTGCCCCGCAGGAAGTTCACCCACTGTTTTGAGAGAAAATAATCAATTTTCCTTCTAGTCGGCGCTCCAGAGTTCTTCTAATTCTTCACCTATAGATATCCATTCGATGAAATCCAGCATTAGCTGATCTTAACTGATTCTCTGATTCTTGTCAGACGATATTGCTACGAGGAACATACAGGCAGATGGTGTAGTGTGTTTCAACAGGTTAAGAATTTATTAAAAAACATACTCACAAACATAAGTAAAATTGCGCATCAAAATTAATAGCGGGACGCTAGCTCAACCGAGCTGCCCGACCCAGGGTTTCGCCTCCAGGGCTTCTTCCGGGGAGCAACACCTGTTGAAACACACTACACTATCTGCCTGTATGTTCCTCGTAGCAATATCGTCTGACAAGAATCAAGAGACTAAAGGGGAATAAACGCGGTGGTGCTGGTCTGAACTGAGGCATAATTTCATCAGAAGCATCTGTCATTGCTAATGCTGGATTTCATCAAATGGATATCTAATACCATAGGAGAAGAATTAGAAGAACTCTGGAGCTCCGGCCAGAGTTCTCTCAAAAAACTGCTTTATCATTGAGACTTTGTGGACCGGTCTTGTTCCGTGAGTAGCTCCGTAGGGGCGAATTGTGCACCACAACAACAATAGTTCACCCACTTATTGTACCCCCTCTTAGTATGCCCACCAACAGCAGCTCTCCCACATATGTAGCTCTTCCCCAGCAATTCACCTCTTATAGGACCCCCAAGCAGTTGCCCCTCTTATTGTTCATTGTTCCCGCCAGCAGTTATCCCTCTCCCTCCCCCCCTAATAGCTCCCCCTCTTATTGTGCTCCCACAGACAAAATAATAAACTCATATACTCAGCTTTCACCTGCAGCAGCTCCTTTTCTTTTCTGCTGTATGGAACAGTGAAGTCGGTAGTCAAAAATAACTTCATCACCTAGCGCCTGCCGGCTCTGCTATATACAGCAGAATCAGAGGAACAATGATAGTGCATGGAGCTGAAAATTGTGACTGTCCCACTGGATCCAAGAAGATTGAGAGTTATGCAATCGGGCCGAGGTCCACCCCCTGGGCTCTAGCATTGCATTTCTAAACACAGTTCTAGCACTAAGTGTAACTGCACCCTTATATCCAGCATTCCGATATGCTAACAGCCTCTTGGTAGATCCTGAGGTCCACTCCATCAATTAGCTCAGGGGAGGCCTGGTGGAGTCTTTGGCTATAGTCTGCATCCCGCCCCCCTCCCCCCCCCCCGACGTCCAAATTGGCGTTCGGGCTGGAAAACAAACAATTCAGAAGGAATTGGTGGTTGTAACATGCGTTGTCCAGCAGAAAACCAGCGGAAAAGGAATGTTAATTCCCCCCTTGTGTCCTGCTCTTTTCGCTCTTGTCTGCAAATAAATACTTATTTGACAGCTAAAGCAGATATGGAATATGTAAGCATGTTCGTTCGTTTGCCATATAACAGAATTATTGTCACTTCAAATTTGAATCCTGTATCTCACATTCTGTAAATGTGGCTTGTAGTCTGAATTTGCTGATAAAGTACCTTACAAAGTCTAATAATTTAGGGTATATTCACAAGCGGTATGCCTGATGTGCGGGCATACCGCTGTGTGCTGGAGGTGAGGAGGAGGTGACCCCTCCTCCCTCCATAGGAAACAGCGGCGCATGGCCGCACACTCGCAAAATGATGCTTTAGAATTGGCACGTTCATGTTGTTTTACTTGCAAAACTGTTATGCAGGTTTAAAAACCATGTTGTGAGGTGATGCACTGATAGATGACTTTTTGTGGAACTTTCTCCCCTATCTTTATTCCCTAAACTGTTACTTCACTTCAGTCTTGCTCCCAAGTCCCTGTTTTACGTGATACTTTGGCGGTTCTTCTTTACATACTGCGTACAACCGTTCATTGGTTGCCATGTTGTTTTTACCATTCATATCCTTATCCCCCTGACTGTGAGTCCATTGTTGTTCCCGGTTGTTCTTCTCTTCCTCCTCTTGTTTCCTTTGTGACCTCTATATACCTATCGTTCTCGTTTTCTTACGTGTTCTAAGGATATTTGTTGTTTGCGTAGGCCATACACCGGTTGCCTCCACTTCTGGTCTATTTTCCCCTACTTACTTTATTGGCTCACTTTTGGCTCCATCGCCAGACTCATATGCTATTGTTCTCTTGTCGTTATTTTTTTCACCTTCTACTTTCTCCGTCTTGCGTACCCCACACTCCTCGTTTATTCTCTTTGTTTCCCCCCTTCCCTTGCCCTACCTCCGTATTTCTCCCCGGACAGTTTTTCTTCTGCTTATTACCCCACTAATGTGTTTCTGTTCATCTTAAATATGAGGACATAAATTACCATCTAGCCTCTGCCTTCCTATGGTAACCCAATTTTATGGTACCTTGAAAAAATTCCACCCCCTTAATCCATCCCAATTCCACGCCTCTGGTCTGTGGTTAAAGGTGGTGCACCGAATTCACTTGAGCGCGTCCGCAGTTTTTTCTTGCATTATTATTTCCCCCTCTTTTAATTTACCATATATTTAGTGACAATATGATGATCTTCCTCAGGGCAGACATTTTGTTTTGGCCCTGACAGGTCGTTTCAGATACGCAAGTGTGTATTTGTTGCCCTTCCGCACAGCTGTGTATTATCCCACCCAATTATATAAAGCACTTAGGAGTAAAATGAGTTTTTGCGGCGGGTCCGCATTTCGCCAACTCACACCGGCATCCCTTCCAATCCTAGAATCCCACATTCTCTCATAAAAATAAACATTTGCGTCGTGTGCCACTTATGAAAGTTCGCCCTCTCATGGATAGTCCCACATTTTCTAGGTGTTCGTGTGGCCGTCATCTTTCCTTTCATGTACCCATATGCTCTTACTCGCATTAAGTTGCTCACCAACACTAGCAGTCCCGCGAATCTGGTCCCACATTCCCGCTGAAAGAACCATTGTTAAATACATCTACAGCTCCGACTACCACTGTCACTCCATGCACAGCAGAGAACGATGACTTACACACATTGGGAAACCCTCAAGGCAAGCTAACCCCGCACCATCCAGCCCGTAAATTGTTGAGAACTCACATGATAGTATGATTCAAAATGAAGACGAAGCAAAAGAATGATGAATTTTTAGCCAGCATGCACCAGCAAACATACACCCGTAGCAAGTATATTCTCGAGTACTGATGACCATCACCCAGCACCATACGCCTATAGAAATTGTAATTTTTAATCGACCCCCGCCATTCCAGTATTGCAGTGAATAGTAAACAAGCAGGCTAGAATACACAAATCTTGCGAAACACTTAAGAGTACGTCAGTATCATCCACCCGGCATTTGTACCTCACAGTACACTATATCAAGCATACACCATATTCAGTTAATCCAAGTTTTATAAACCCCAATTATAGCGACATTAATGATTTGGTCACCCCCTATGAATTAGAAATTTGTGGACTGTATGCAACCCGTGACCGTACATAACTCCTTTGCTATACCATAAGGTGGCACGACCCACACATGATTATACTATGGACATATCCATCCACTCACCAAAGACCCGATGCCACATTCTTAACGATTTGAAATTACACTTACCTAGACATATGACAAACTTGATGACCCCGGCCATTGACCACCATCACCCCTTCCCCCCCTCCCCCCTTCCCACATAGATTTTAATTTAGTTTTCACCCGAACTCCAGTAGAATTATCACAGACTTATTTAAAGTTTACAACATTCATGAGTCCAATTTTCGACCATATGAATGTCTTTTCGGTGTATTCAATGGTCTCTCCTTTTTATAGTGCCGCATCCTAATCACGATTCTGAGAGAGGGGCTGGCCGCGTGTTAAAGTTTTGTAAAATGGCTGGTCTCGTTTTTCTCCCCCCGCTATGTTCTGGGATGTTAGTAGTTAGGTCGCTGTGTATTTATCCACCAGTGATAAGCTATGCTGGCACATGATATGCCTATACGCTGGAGCATAAGGTTTGATAGCCGTTGTCTGTTTTTTCATTTAGCATGCACGCAGTATCCTCTGTTGGATTAGCACAGTACACAAAGACACACACGTAATCATCTACAAAGAGGACTCAATCCAGAAGGAAAGAGAGATCGACCAGCTCTATGAAACCCACTACTTCTACTATGTGATTCGTCGTGAGACACGTCCCATGCTAATAATACTCTTCTCTAGGCTAGATATCGTCAGCAATGTTAAACTTTTTTTAACGAGCATTACCACACGGCTTATCAGGCTCACAGATCCATTCAGTAATGTTAATATCATAATTGACTATGATGTGTAATATGTCCTTATTCAGCTTCAGAGCCGGTGTAGTGTGAGTAGTGCTGAATTGCATCTTAACGATGGAAATATGGACAAATTTATGCTGAACTTGTTTTTTTATTTGGCCATATTCTATCGCGAATAACTTTTATACTATGGTGGAGAGAGCTGTGGGTGGTGTCATTTTTGCGAGACTTCTGATGAGTATTTCCATGTCTACATGTTAGGACTTGTAGACCATTGTGATCCATTTTTATTGATTTTGGTTTTTAATACTTTCATTTTTTCATATAAGATGGCCAACACAATGTTTTCTTAAAACTTTGCATTTATTATTTACTTTGGTGACGTCCGCCCCTTTTGTTTCCGTGACGAGGTAAATGCAGTGTAACCGTTATTATCATTCTACAGCATCGCATTGGGCATTCTTATTCGTGATCTTCGTTTTGCTAGCCTAAACGTCATATAGTGTTCCCTTGATGCGCAGCTTCACAGGATTGATTCCGTATTTCCGTATCTTGTAGTATCAGTCTTAGCCTTATGCCGGCTATGCACATGTGCCGAATCGTTTCAGGCGTGATTTGAGATGTTATTATTTTTCTTATTATAACATTTTTGCTTAGTAACTTTGTTTTTCAAGTTTTACGTTTATCATGTGTTCAGAGCTCCTCCTAGCTGGTACTTTTAAGGCACCGACGAGCTTAGTCCGATGTGATTTCCTACCAGATAATGCCGTATATATTTAGCTTGTTTTTTTGGCGAGTCTACATGGCCCCCTTTGTCGATGACTGGGTATTTAGTTCCGCCGCGCCCCACGAGAACTCAGCCCAGCAGGACAGTGGACATGTTAGAGATCCCTATGATACCCCCCCCCCCCCTGTGCTGAGATTGGCAAATAGTGCTATGGGCAGCCTGTGGTGGAGTATCCTGATTCAAAGAGCAGTACACACAGAGGATGCTAGTACTAGATTTTTAGGGACGACGCTTGACTCCCCACACCATTATGCTTCCCCTGGAACATCCTTCTTGTTTATCTGTGCGGCTCATTGATTTCGCATCTATGTGATGTTCATATATGTCCCCCCCCCTACACTCCAGTTCACACTAGCCACCAATAACCCGGACTAGTAGTGTTAGCCCCGTCCCCTATTATCATGAACAATAGCACATTGTCAGATCCAATTTGCCCCTCCCCTCTCCCCGTAATGTCCATGGTCTTGATGATGAAAATATTAAAAAGTACAAAAAAAGTTTTCAAAAAAATAAAGTAAAAATCAATAAAAATGTCCATAAGCACCACAGAGACATATAAATGCTCAAAAATGTCTAAAGCAAACACAAACCCCACATATATAGTATCACCGCGTCCGATAAAACCATAAAGCAATAAGACAGTAAAAAAATTAAATAATTATTGAGCCATATAAGCTGACGTCGTAAAAAAAAAAAAAAAAAAACTGGCAAAAAAATTGATTTACCATTTAATCCCACAAAAAATCGCATCAAAACGTGATCAACAAAACATATGCTACTCCAGAATGATACTGTTGCAAAGTACAGTACAGGCGGTCCCCTACTTAGAAACACTCGATTACTACGACCCTAGTTCAAACGAACCTCTGGAGATGGTAATTATTGTACTTTAGTCCTAGGTTCATGATCAGCAGAAACACTTATCAAATGTGGTCTGTAATGAGCTTTAGTGTTAATATTGATTCTTAATGACAATCCCAACATTTTTAAAATCTAATTGTAACAGAGACCAAAAAAGTTTGGCTGGGGATTACAATGATAAAATATACAGTTCTGAATACAACAAATTCAACTAAAGGAAACTACCACTTGTAGTGGCAGGTTTCTGATGAAATACCGGCGAACCAGCGTCAGGGTGGAGTGGTTGCAGGAGCTTATTTTCGTTAGTGTTTAAACCGCGGTATCGGCGTTTATAAAACACTTTTTAAACTTATACAGACGGCGCAGCAGGTAACCGCTCGGGCTACATAGGAAGTGAATGAGAGCCGCGCGCACTGGTAAGCGCTGAGCGCGTACTTCCTGCGCGACTATAAAAGTTTAAAAAGTGTTTTAAAACCGCGATACCGCCCGGTTAAAACACTAACGAAAAATAAGCTACGGCACCAGCATCACCCTGAGCTGGTGCCCGGTATTTCCATGAAACTGCCACTACAAAGTGGTAGGTTTCCTTTAAAGAACAAACCTAACAGTCCCTTCTTGTATGTAACCGGGGACTGCCTGTATGTCCCGCAAAAAGACAAGCCATCAACCAGCTCTTTAACCCCTTCCGATGCGCGCCGTACTAGTACGGGTCGCGGGCCGAGCCCTCTCCATAGCCGGTAAGTCTTGTGATATTGAAGCAAAGGCTTACCGGTAACACCCGCGATCGGTGCTAGCAGCGATCGCGGGTGCTTTCACCACGACTCGCCGCCGCGCATGCTGCCGGAGGCTTCAGAAAGATCTTGGCGTGGATCTTCGCTCCCGATGACGTCGCGGGGGGAGCGGGATCCATGCCCATGACAGCATCGGGTCTCGCGAAGGCCCGAAGTTCTTTTACCCATTCAGTTACAATGGTAATCAGCAATTGTAATGGAAAGGAGTAGTAAAACCCATAAACTGCCATATTGCAGTTATGCAGTATATGGTAGGATCGATCAGACAACCTAGGGGTTAAAGTACCCTAGGGAGTGAAAAATAGTTATTAAAGTAATAAAAAGTTTAAAAAAAAAAAATTATATTAAAAAAAACTAAACATTCAATCACCCCCCATTCCCTAAACTGATATTAATATTATAAACACGTTAAAAATCATAAACACATAGGTATCACGCGTCTGAAAATTGCCGATCTATCAAAAATAAATAACGGTTTTTACTGCGTTTAACACAGTAACGGAAAAATAGCCTCCAAAGTCAAAAATGACACTTTTTGCCATTTTGGAAATATAAAAAAAAATAATAAAAAGTGGTCAAAGGTATAGCACAGTCCCGAACAATGATAGCAATGAAAACCGCCATCAAAAGCGCCAAAAAAAATGACACTCCCACAGCTCCGTACAACAAAGTATGAAAAAGTATTAGCCCAAGTAAGTGGAAAAATCAAAAAAAAAATGTTTGTACAGGAGGTTTTAAATTTTTTTAAATGTATGAAAACATTATAAAACCTTACAAATGTGGTTTCCCTGTGATCGTAGCAACCAAAGAATAAAGTAGACCTGCATTTGGCGCACACAGATGAAAGCTGTAAAATCCAAGCCCAAAGGAAAACGTCGCAAATGTGTTGTTTTCACCATTTTCACTGCATTTGGATATTTTTTCCCGTTTCCCAGTATGCGCCCATGGATATAATTAAATAGCCACTACGAAAGGTGAATTTGTTACGCAGAAAATACACACATTGTTACACAAATCACAGAGCTCGTTATGTGGAGAAAAATAAAAAGTTATAGACTGTTTGAGGTGGAGGCTGGGTGTGAAAAATGGAAAGTGAAACAAAAACTAAAAAAAGGCCAATCGTTAAAGGGTTGGGTAAAGTAGACATATGGGAAATGTTATTTCAGCAACGTATTTAGGTGGTAAATCTATTGCCTAAAATTCAATGTTTCACGAAAATGGAATTTTTTTTTTTTTTTTTAAATCATTTTTTTTTGTAAAAAATGCAAAACTTAACAGCCAAAATTTACCACTAAAATGAAGTACAAATGTGGGGAAAAAAAATAAACAATTAGATCACTTTGGTATTGTAAGAGTGGTCTAGCCAAGGTGGGATGCCCTTTGGTGGAAAAGTTGCAGCCTTCTGACAAAATATACATAAATCGACATCCTGAAATAGAATGGGCAAATTTCTTGATTAAATTCTGATCTGTGAGTTTCCAGGCTATATAATTGGTAACAAAGGTGATTTATTTGAAAATTCTATTTTTGCTAGGTCTTCTGTAAGTAGACAGAAGTTCAATTAGGACTTTGTGAGCTGATGTAGCGCTCTATGCAAACTCATTTAGGGTATCCCAAGAAGAAAGTCTATTTGCAATATTGACAGTTCATGTCAAAAAAGAAGATTCTGTAGAACCAATGATCTGGCTCTAAGCAATTTGTCCCACGGCGCATCTGCCCCCTAATGGTATGGGTAGGAGACAAGAAGAACCATGTAAAATGTTGTTCCTTAGCCGGTCTTTACGATACGTAGATATGTGTATGCTCTGAGCACTTGACCGTGCAGTCCCATGTAATGCCTCAGATACATTACAGTGATGACTTCATGAGTATGATAATGTAGCATAATTGCCTACAGTCCAAGTAACATCACTAATATAGTGATATGGCATGGGAATTAATCTAGACGCAAGATTATGCACCAAATAAAACTAAGAGTTAGGCCCCTCCACACTAGCGTTTTCACGCGGAGTATGCGCGTGCTTTTGACGCGCAGAAAGAACTTGATTGCTCTCTGTCCAAAAAATCACGGTCCAGCAACTTTCCAATTCCATCAAGCTTTATTAAACGATAATTGCATATCAATAGTAAATTGCCCAGGCATGGGTTACGTCAACGGTTTCGACGGGAGGACCCGCTCTTAATTCATGAAAAACATAAATAGGTATTAAAACACGACATCACATTTAAAACTCCCATGGTAGAGAAAGCCCTCCCCTAGTCATTAATCATTTCCGGTGTGTACGGGATATGATTGGGTGGGAGGAGTTGGTATTCTCACTCCCTATATCGCAACCATAGCGGATTCCAATGATGTATTCGAGATAATCACCTTCAGAAGAAAACAAGGCAGTATAGCAATATGCACAGCAAAAAAAAACAAACATAAAAGAATATTGGTGTTCTTAGGTAAGTGTATTTTTTTTTCTTTTTGCACCGTTCCCGACACCACCCGCGACGGCAACGCTCCGGTAAGTCTGGAGTGGTCTTTCTGTGTGGGGAGACGGTAGTCGCGGGAAGCACGGGCCGGAGTGGAAAAATGGGGAGTAGTAAAGAAATGGTTAAAAACAAAAAAAAATGTAAATTAAGAGTAATTAAAAATTCGGATAGTATGCTGTTCTAAATAACAAGAAAAACCTCCATATAGGAGAAAAAGATCCGCAATATAGATAATAATTGCATGTAGAGCATAAAACATGAAACAATAAGCAGCGAAACAGAAAAATAGGTTGCGAGAAGGCATTGTTAACCGATACTTTCATCTTGATGTTCAGTAATGCCTTGATACATCATTACAGTTTTGGATCTAGGTTTTTTTTTTAAGAGAAAAATTTATTTAAAATATTGAATATTTAGATATTTTAGTTTTACAATAGTGATACATAAATTCTTTTTTTAGGTTGAGACCGTGGGGGAAAAACGAGAGGCATTTTGGATCTTTAATTTAAATACCTGTCCCCCCACGGTATCCAACCTAAAAAAAGAAATTATGTATCACTATTGTAAAAAACTAAATAGTACTAAAATATCAATATTTAAATAATTTCTCTTAAAAAAAAAAAAAAACACCAGATCCAAAACTGTATGATGTTATCAAGGCATTACTGAACATCAAGATAGAAAGTATCGGGTTTAAAATGCCCTTCATCGCACTATTTGTCTTGTCGTGTTATTGTTTAGTTTTATGCTCTACATGACAATTATTATTATATATTGCAGGATCTTTTTCTCCTATATGGAGGTTTTTCTTGTTATTTAGAACAGCATACTATCGAATTTTTTAATATTACTCTGTAATTTAATGGTTTTTTGTTTTTAACCATTTCTTTACTACTCCCCAGTTTCACTCCGGCCCGGTGCTGTCCCGCGACTGGACCGTTCCCCCCACACAGACGAGAAGACCACATCCAGGACTTACCGGAGCGTTGCCGTCGCGGGATGGTGTCGGGAACGGTTGCAAAGAAAAAGAAAAATACACTTACCTAAGAAACACCAATATTTATGTTTTTTTTTTTTTGGCTGTGCCTATTGCTATATGCCTTGTTTCTTCTGAAGGTGATTATCTCGAATAAATCATTGGAATCGCTATGAGTTGCGATATAGGGAGTGAGAATAACAAAACTCTCCCACCCAATGCAAATAACCCGTAACACCGGAAACTGGAGTTAATCAACTGAGGGGAGGGCTTTCTCTACCGTGGAGTTTTAAATGTGAGTCTGTTTTAATACCTATTTAGTTTGTCATGATTAAGAGCGGGGTCCGCTCGAAACGCGTTGACGTAACCCATGCGGGCAATTTACTATTGATAGCATATCTTTAATAAAGCTTGCTGGAATTGGAAGAGTTGGCTGGACCGTGATTTTTTTGGACTGGAGTTGTCACGCTGAGCAGCAAGGTGGTCCGTGCCATTCCGTTCCCAGACATCTGTCTGCTACCGTGTGAGCTGGTATTTCAATTTCTTGATGCTCTCTGTCCCATTGTTTCAATGGGTCTTTTCATTTGCGTTGTTTTTCACGCGCGTGCTTGCGTTTGCTTTGACACGCGTCAAAATCGCAGCCCTGCTCACTTGTTTGCGTCCACGCGCATTTTTCCGCCCCCATTCAAGCTATGGAGACGATCAAAAATGCATTGCACTCGCAAGCATTGCCAGGCTCCAATGCGTTTTAAATGGATGGGTTGCTAGGTGACATGAATAATTCCCTGCTGAGATCGAGCATTTAATTAAAAAAACAGTGAAGAAACAGTGAAGATAGAATAAAAACAGGGAACACAGGATATTTAAGTGAAAAACACAGTGAAGAATAGATTACAGATGTTCGCCACATGCTACTTGTCGGGAGATACGCGCGGAACGGTGCGAACAAAATAGAATGTGAAGAACACATTGAAGAACACGGTGAGCAGGGGAGAGACACCGGGGCGGCAGCACGGAGAGAGCACACGGGGCGGCAGCACGGAGAGACACCGGGGCGGCAGCACGGAGAGAACGGGGCGCGAGGGCGGCGAGCACGAGAGACATCGGGAGCGGCGCAGAGAGATCGGGGAGACTTCAGGGGAAGAAGAGGAGCGGATCCCGGGACAGCGTATCTCCCGACAAGTAAGCAGATGTGCCGAACATCTGCAATCTATTTCTCACTGTGTTTCTTACTGTTTTTCACTTAAATGATCCTGTGTTCACTGTTTTTATTCTATTCTTCATCGTTCTCAATATTGCTAACTTGTCGGGAGATAATATACGCGCGGAACAGAGAAGAATTAGATTGCGAGTTAGTACAATCTGCTAACTTATCAGAAGACATTCTTTTTCAATTAAAATAACACATTTTATCCCGAACCATGGTCCCTTGAAAAATGCTCGAGTCTCCCATTGACTTCAATGGGGTCGTTATTCGAGACGAGCACTCGAGCGTCAGGAAAAGTTGTCTCGTAATAACGAGCACTCGGCATTTTAGTGCGCTCATCTCTAAAAGTAATAAATCACATAAAATGCCGTAAGCCCCATAAATATAAAGAGACATATAACCCAAAAAAAAAAGTCATCTAAATCATAACAAAAACCCCACATATTATGTATCACCACGTGAAATCATTATTCAACAATGAACACCGTTAAAAAAACCTGTAACCCATTAAAAATTATCATTTTTACCTATTCAATCTTACAAAAAATGCAATAAAAAGTGATAAAAAAACATATGTACTAAAGAATGATACTTGAGGCAGTTACAACATGTCCTGCAAAAAACAAGCCACATTAACCAGCTCCGTAGCCAAAAAAAGGAAAAATGTTATGCACTTGGAAGACGGCGGCAATGCAAAAAATGATTTTTCCCCACATTACGGTTTTATTGACAAATGTAGTAAAATGTAAGAAGAAAATATATTCAAGTTGGTATTCCCGTAATCGTATAGACCCATAGAATAAAGATAACTTGATTATTAGGGCAAACGGTGGACAAAAAAAAAAGGCAAAAATCCAGTACCAGAATTGATGCTTTTTACTCCTGCCCTCAACAATAGGTGAGTGATACCAACCCCAAAATGGCAACACTGGAAAAAGCATTCATTCGAAAAAAAAATGAGTCACATGGCCCATGATGGAAAAGTGTAAATTTTATAGCTAAATGAAGTATAGCCAGCACAATTTGACCAATTTCTAAATTTCACCTCCATTTTGATTCAATTACTATGAAGAACTCAAGGGTTAACAATCTTCCTAAAAGCTGTTTCTGATAGTGTAAGGGGTGCCGATTTGAAATTGGGTTGGGTTATATAGGGGGTTTTGATGCTAAAATTGAATGTAAAATTCATTCAAAACAGTATTATTCGCAAAGAGTAAATTCTGAAAATAGGAAAATCGCTATTCGATTTGTAAGCCGGCAGCATCAAAATAAATTATCCAGACATTTCAAAAATTATGAAAATGTAAAGTAGACATATGGTAAATGTTATCAGCAATTATTGACTATTAAGCAAATTATTGCCATTTTTCAAAAAATTCATCATTTTTTTTCTTTTTTTTTGGAAAATAAACACAACATATCAGCCAAACATTTACCACTAAAATGAAGTACAACATGTGGGGAAAAAAACAATCTCAGAATCGCTTTGATAAGTAACAGGAGTTCCAAGTGTATAACCATAAAGCGACGCAAGTCAGAATACAAAAAATGGGGTGAGCCTTAAACTATAAAATGGCAGCGTCCTTAAGGGGTTAAAACGTGCCCATTGTGCCAGCTCTTCTATACATTCAGTAGTGAAATGGCTAGAATGAAGTTGTTTACAGGAGATACGTAGAGAAACTCTATTCTACCGCATCAATACAAAACAGGATGTGGAGCGTCTATGGGGAGGTTCTTTAGCTGCTGAAGAACACCTTAAAATATCCCTCAAATATATAAATTGGGCCTTTTTTAGGCCAATTTTTTTTTGCCCTGGGCAGCAAAAGGCCTTGCTCCTGGCAATGATTTTACCTTCACACGGAGGCCAGGAGGTGGGCCCTTGTCTGATCGCATAGGCGTTTCCAGTGATCGCATGCGATCGGTAACCAGCACCCAGTGTATTTTATGTTTAAATACCTCACAACTTTTGCAGGAAGAAAGAGGGACATGCCTTTTGCTGCCTTAGTGCCAGCCCTGTCACAATGGTGCCCTTCTGATATTGTGCCTCCAGCTACTCTCATATGGTATTAATCCTCCCAGAAGTCCCCCCTTTTGTGCCCCGCAGGAAGTTCACACCCACTGTTTTGAGAGGAAATAATCAATTTTCCTTCTAGTCGGCGCTCCAGAGTTCTTCTAATCTTCCACCTATAGATATCCATTCGATGAAATCCAGCATTAGCTGACCTTAACTGATTCTCTGATTCTTGTCAGACGATATTGCTAAGGCAACATACAGGCAGATGGTGTAGTGTGTTTCAACAGGTTAGGAATTTATTAAAAAACATACATCACAAACATAAGTAAAATTGCGCATCAAAAATTAAAGCGGGACGCTAGCTCAACCAAGCTGCCCGACCCAGGGTTTCGCCTCCAGGGCTTCTTCCGGGGAGCAACAACTGTTGAAAACACACTACACCATCTGCCTGTATGTTCCTCGTCAGCATATGCTCTGACAAGAATCAAGAGACTACTAAAGGGGAAAAAACGCGGTGGTGCTGGGGTGAAACTGAGGATAATTTCTCAGAAGGATCTGTCATTGCTAATGCTGGATTTCAATCGAATGGATATCATTACTATAGGAGAAAAATTAGAAGAACTCTGGAGCTCCGGCCACAAGGAAGATGATTATTTTCTCTCAAAAAAAACTGCTTTATCATCGAGACTTTGTGGACCGTCTTGTTCCGTGAGTAACTCCGTAGGGGCGAATTGTGCACTGCAACAACAATAGTTCCACCCATTAGTGTACCACTCTTAGGATGCACACACCCAGCAGCTTCCCAATATGTAGCTCTTCCTCAGCAATTCACCTCTTATAGTACCCCCCAAAGCAGTTGCCCCTTTATTGTTCATTGTTCCCGCAGCAGTTTTCCCTCTCCCCCCCCCCCCAATAGCTCCCCTCCTATTGTGCTCCCACAGACAAAAAATAAACTCATATACTCACTTCACCTGCAGAAAGCTCCTTTCTTTTCTGCTGTATGGAACAGTGAAGTCGGTAGTCATAAATAACTTCATCACCTAGCGCCTGCTGGCTCTGCTATATACAGCAATCCAGAGGAACAATGATGTGCATGGAGCTGAAAATTGTGACTGTCCCAACTGGATCAAGAAAGATTGAGAGTTTATGCAATCGGGCCGAGGTCCACCCCCTGGGCTCTAGCAATTGCATTTCTAAACACAGTTCTAGCATAGGTGTAACTGCACAATTATCCATTATATGCCTAACAGCCTCTTGGTAAGATCCTGGGTCACTCCATCAATTAGCTCAGGGGAGGCCTGGTGGAGTTTTTGGCTATAGTTATGCCCCACGATGTCAAATGGTGTCCCGGGCTGGAAGACAAACAATTCAGAAGGAATTGGTGTGTTGTAACATCGGTGTTCCAGCAGAGAAAACCAGCGGAAAAGGAATGTTAATTATCCCCCTTGTGTCGCTCTTTCGGCTCTTGTCTGCAAATAAATACTTATTTGACAGCTATAGCAGATATGGAAATATGTAAGCATGTTCGTTATTGCCATAACAGAATTATTGTCACTTCAAATTGAATCCTGTATACTCACCATTCTGTAAATGTGGCTTGTAGTCTGAATTTCGTGATAAAGTTGCGAGTGTGCATGGCGCACACTCGCAAAGAGATAGAGCATGCTCTATAGGGATGTATATACGGCTGCATATACGTCCCCATGAATGGCCGTGTAAATGAGCCCTTATAATGCTCACTAAATACTAAAAGCGAAGAGTGCTTTAATTTATGGTTTGGATAAATTCATCGGGTTACCACAAGAGGGCCCTTTCTTTCCAGGAATCACTTTATAGTGACCATTTTCCACTTTGTGGTTGCTAAACAAGTCGGTGAAGATCTAGTTGAGCGTTCTAGTCCAGGACAGGATAGTTCGAGTTACTGCGTATATTTAAGATTCTTCATTTGTTAATATCTTTGATTTGCTAACTAAAAAACGTCCTGTCTTCATGTCCCACAGGACATCTCACAATATCTGAAGATATTAAGTAGTCTCGAAAGCTTGCGATTGCTGTCAATTATTTTAATTAGCCAATATCTTTTTTGCTCAACTTTAGTCCTGTATATATTATTACTATATTATTTTATAAACACAAAGATTATTTGTATATCAAAGAAAAATCTTAAAAGCCTTCCATAGGAAATGCTGGTGATAGTCCCAAGGTAAGTACTTCATCCACTCAACCCTATTGTATAAGTAAGACAGTAAGCTCCTAAAATACTTTGATTTAATTTATATTACAGGCCCTTAGTGTACATTAACATAATCATACTATTTCTTCATAGGTGACTTCCATGGTCAGAAGGAACCCCGAAAAAACTGGCCTTTGTCTCATCTTGTTTTTGCCTTCCTCTGACTCAACATCACTTGATAACTAGATGAGCTAGATGTACATATATTTTAGCACAACAAGGAATCTATCAGCAGTATAGATCATGCAAAGCTGAAAACAGTGTTAGGTAGCAACCCCTGAGATTTGTGTTACCATACCTTTGTGTGTAGTGTTAGTAGAAGCAGGACTGTGGATACATTATTGTGGATAGAATATTACAGGTGTATAGCTGCTATTGGAACACTCTGACATACCCCCAATCTCCCCAGATCCAGCGGAAAATATGCTAAGTTTTCCAGGATGGGATAAGGAAAACCACGCCTCTTTTAGCTACCCTGTAAGGCAGCTCCATGTCATAAGACCTCTTGTAGGTCATGCTTGATGTCAAGAGTGCTGCCTTACAAGGTAGCTAAAAGAGGCATGGTTTTCCTTATCCCATCCTGGAAAACTTTGCATATTTTCCCAGAATCCCCCTAGTGGAGCATCCATGGCTATGAGACTCCACAAGCCTACATGGTGGCACTCTCCGTATGGAGAACTCTTACTTCCCGACCCAGATCCAGCAGGACAGTCCAGTTTTTTGGCAATGTCCCCCCCAGTGGAAGGTATGTTACAGGACATCAACCCAGCTGGGAGGATCTGATTACAGTGATATTGGACAGAGCCTCTGGTGCTGCTGTATGTAGCAGGTGGTGACATCATGTCATGATGTTATCTCTGCCAGCTGTATTCACAGCTACATACAGCAGAAGAGAGGAAACAAGAAAAGGAGCTGCTGCAGGGGAATGGGGAAAGGTGAGTATTTGTGTTTATTATTTTATTGACGGGCAAAAAAGGAGGGGGATCTACTGCAGTGGGGGAGGAGGGAGAATAAGAGATCTCTTCACAGAACATAGCACAGCCCCCCCTCTGCTAAAAGTCATTACTGTAGTAGGCTTCTGCTATAGTATTACAGCAGTTACTTATGGAGAGGGACTGTGTAATAAAGAGTAGTAAAGCGCTCTCACAAACCCGTGAGCATGCAATAAATATTATTGTTAAATATGAAATTATTTTGGGTGTTTGTAATACAATATCTCACTGGATGACACGAGAAGGAAAAATCTTCAGTAAAAAGTATTATTTATTTTCATCAGCCAGGTTTCAGTGAATACAGAATAGTTGCAAAGTCTATCGGTCACATGTTCATGTCAGTCAGTCTGTCTCGAGGTTGTGTTCAGGTGCAGGTCAGTGGGTTTTATCATCTCATGTTGGTCTTTCCATTATGTCATCCACAAGTATGTGTATGTCCTCATGTGTCCGCCGGGATATGTGTCTGCTCCCCATGTCTCTGTCCGTCAGTCATAAATGGTAAACCTAGAGTTGTGTCTTGGAGTCTTTAATGTCTTGTGTATATGTAGTTTTCTTTATATTTAGGCTTTACGCACCCATACAGTAACCCAAACCTTTGTACTGATATAGATTGTGTGTGTCAGTAGTGTGTATTACCAGTACTTAACTCTTCATGGTCTTACACAGATGAATATTGTAGGTCATCATTTAATAAAGGGATCCCCAAACTTTTTACATAGGGGGCCGTTCACGGTCCCTCTCAGACCGTTGGAGGACTAAAGTTTAGAAATAAACACAAAATAAGAAATTCCTCTGTTCACTGCACATATCTTATTTTGAACTAAAAATACAAAGCAGGAACAAATACAATATTTAAAGTAAAGAGAAAGTACTTACCAGCATCTCAATGGGAAGTATGAGTCTGCTTTTGGTAAGATGGTCAATTTCCGGTTCCTATTAATTATTTCATATGCTGCACCTCATAATTATTTCTTATTATTTCCTGCTTTTGGTAAGATGGTCAATTTCCGGTTCCTATTAATTATTTCTTATGCTGCCCCCCCACCATTAATTATTTCCTATGCCAGTGGTGGCGAACCTATGGCACGGGTGCCAGAGGTGGCACTCGGAGCCCTTTCTGTGGGCACCCAGGCTTTCACCCCAACGCAGAGTTTGCCAGCTAGGACTCAAGGCTTTCTCCTGTGATCCAATACAGCCCAAGACGCACCATTCTCAGCGCTATTCTAAAGTAACATCCTTGGCTGCCTGGACTACAGGAGGACTA
This sequence comes from Engystomops pustulosus, assembly GCA_019512145.1. Taxonomy (NCBI): domain Eukaryota; kingdom Metazoa; phylum Chordata; class Amphibia; order Anura; family Leptodactylidae; genus Engystomops; species Engystomops pustulosus. The sequence continues at coordinate 37,962,490 of CM033642.1, forward strand.
CAGGAGTACTACAGGAGCGGGAAAGGCTGGATAGAGATGGATTATCATTTGAGCTCCTGCTCTGGGTTCCCTGATTCTTCCTCTTCAGGGGACCCTGGAGGGAAGCTACAATCCAAATTTCTCCATCTTTCTATTGTATTGGTGTCCTCAGGATGCTAATACGATTAAAACCTGTGATACAGCAGGGATCAATAAGTTACTGCTTAAATTGTCATCTTGGCACTTTGCGACGTGCAAGTAGATTTTGGTTGTAGCTTGGGCACTCTGTCTCCAAAAGGTTCGCCATCACTGGCCTAGGTTATGCAGAGGAAAGCAGGCAGGGTTGTTGGGGGCTGACGTTTTAGAGTGCACTGTAATACCTGTTGACCCTGAGATCAGCATCCCTATTACACTTAGTCTTAAATTTCAAAATATAACCTTACATATAGCTTAGTTCGGAGTACTCTTGTTTACATTTAGAGGTAAATATACATATATATATATATGTTTATTGTGACAGGACTAGGGAAAAAGTGTACAATACATATAATAAATTAAAATAGTCTTTTGTTTATTTACCTGCAATGAACCAAGCAAATGCAAACAGGCTCACAATTGTCTCTAAAGCATACATCACCTTGGGAGCCAAAAGATGCAGTGGTGATAATACAAACATAATTAAACTAGTTACACCAGCCACTATTAGGTAAATTGGAATGTTCGGCTCTATTGCACAGTCCTTGATGTAAATGGATCCTGAAAACAAAGTAGCATAACATTTTATAATAGTGCCACTGCAAAAGCATAAAACACCAACAAATAAGAAAAATTTGTCTTACCCATAGCAATCATAGCAATGCCGACAGCATTCAAAAGTACCATGACAATTATTATAGATACTGCAATAAAAAAAGGTTAATTTTTTATTATTTAAAAGAAACAAAGCAACATTACAAAATTTGATGATAAGAATAAGAACACAAATATTCCTTTACAGGACAAACAGCATATTTAGCTATAAGTTAGTAAGATATTTTTATTAATTTTTTTATAGATCCTGCATTGTCAGTTTCTACAAATTTTTGTGCAAAATTAACATGGGTGCAAACTTTTTTCATCCATACTTAATCAATTATCTGCAATAAATTTGACTCTTCTCTTAGTGTTTCTTGTGTTTAATTTCTATCATGTTCCTCAAAAATGTGCATAAAAGCTTACTCTAGTAACATATTTAAAAAAGCTTTGTTATATTTTATAACATTTACTCAATAAAACATTCTTTTGGGGCACCAAATTTGATATCAATCTTTTTTTTATCAAAAATGTGTAAAAGTAGGTTAACATACTTACAACATACATACTTAATATACAAAAGTAGTTTCAACATGAGCCTGTTGAGATGGGTACCACAACTGTGGAAAACATCTTGTGGGGTACCAATTCCAAAAACACTTCACCCATTAGTCCTTAATTTCCCCAATTAATAATTAATTAATAATTACTAAATTTAATTACAAGTCCATACCTACATTGATTGTTATGCTATATAGGATTGTTTCCCCTAAATCCCTTCCTCCTCCAATCCCTACCCTTCCTTGGTTGAACTTGATGGACAAGTGTCTTTTTTCAATCGTGTAAACTATGAAACTATTCCACAGATTGACAGTTCTCATATTAAAAGAGCCCTTATATGCGTCTTATAGTCCAAAAAATATGTTAATTATGTTCTAAACAGTCAATTACTTGGTAAAACTGGAGCTGAAAAGGACTTTGGGGTATTGGTGGACGTGAAACTTAATTATAGAGACCAGAGCCAGGCAGCTGCTGCTAAAGCAAATAAAATTATGGGATGTATCAAGAGAGGAATAGATTCTCATGATAAAGACATAGTTTTGCCCTAATACAAATCACTGGTCAGACCACACATGGAATATTGTGTACAGTTTTGGGCACCAGTGTATAAAAAGGACATAGTAGAACTGGAATGGGTGCAGAGGAGAGCAACCAAGATTATTAAGGGAATGGGGGGACTAGACCAGGACATCACCTCCTTGATATTTTTGCTCTCAAGAAAGGCCTCCAGGCCTCTATTAAACATGTACATAGAATGCACCATAACAACCTCGTGCGGCAGAAAGTCCAATACAATGACAGATTACAAAATTTGGGATTAATCAGTTTAGAAAAAAGACGACTGAGGGGAGACCTCATTACAATGTACAAATACCTGAACGGACAGTACAAGGATCTCTCCAAAGATCTTTTTATACCTCGGCCTGTGACCAGGACAAGGGGGCATCCTCTACGCCAAGAGGAGAGGCGATTTTACCATCACCATAGACAAAGGTTCTTTACTGTAAGAGCAGTGAGACTATGGAACTCTCTGCCGCAGGAGGTTGTTATGGCGGACTCTATGTACATGTTCGAGAGGCCTGGATGACTTTCTGGAGAGCAGAAATATCACGGGTTATGGGGATAAAACATTTATTTATTTCTTAAAGGCTGGACTTGATGGACTTGCGTCTTTTTCCGGCATTATTTACTATAATACTATGATCACAGAGTAGAAGAAGTCAGCTTCAGTGGCTGTGCTTTCCTTCCCTTTCCTTTGGCCATCGCTGGCATCTGGGGGACCATCGGGCACTCCAGAGGTGAGTGTTGGGGATTTAGGAGCCCTAGGTATCTGCTTTATGCCACCTTGTCCAGTGGCTGGTGGTAGAATGTAGACTCACTTGTTTGTCCTCCTCAGCATCTGGTTATACCCCCATGTATCATCTAGCAACATCTTGAAGTTCCTGTTTCTGTATAGGATTAAAAGTGTTGTCCACTTTCAGCAAATAATTGATATTGTTTAACCCCTTAAGGACGCAGGCTTTTTTTGCTCATTTCTCGCTCTCCACTTCAAAAATCCATAACTTTTTCATTTTTACATGTACAGAGCTGAGTGAGGGCTTATTTTCTGCTTCCTATGCTGCACACCCATAATTATTTCTTATTATTTCCTCTTTGGTAAGAGTACAATTTTCCGGTTCCATTAATTATTTCATTGCTTCCGCCCCCCCCCCCAACCCACCATTATTATTTCAATGCGCACCCCTCTAATTAATTTTCTTATTATTTCCTCTATGCGCCCCCCCCCCACCATTAATTTTCAGATCTTCCCCCCCCCCCATTGAATATTTCAAATGCCGGCACCTTCATAATATTTCCTTATTATTTCCTGCTTTTGGTAAGATAGTCAACATTCCCGGCTATTAATATTTCTTAGCTGCCTCTGCCGCCCCCCCCCCACACATAATTATTTCCTATTGGCACCCCCACCATCTAACTTATTTCCTATGCGCCCCCCCAGTTATTATGTTCCTATGCGGCCCTCATAATTATTATTTCCTAGCTCCCCCACCATTAACTTATTTCCTATGCCAGGTGGGCAACCTACTGCACGGGGCCAGAGGTGGGCCTCTCGGACCTGTCGGTGCTGTGGCCCCCAGGCTTCTTTCCCCCCAACCAGAGTTTGCAGCTAGGACTCAGGGGCTTTCTCCTGGTTCAATCGAGCACGCCCAAGACCACCATTCTCAAGCGCAGCTAGAAGTAACATCCTGCTGCTGCCCTGGACTAACAGAGGACTAACAGGAGTAACTCTCCAGGAGCGGGAAGCTCTGATAGGGATTGTTGTCATTTTGAGCTCCTGCTCTGGTCCCTGATCTTCCTCTTCATGGACCCCGGGGGAGCCTACGATCCAACTTTCGCCCACTGTCTATGTTGTATTGGTGTCCTCAGGATGCTAATACAGATTAAAAAAAACCAGTGTACAGCAGGGATCAATAAGTTACTGCTTACATTGCATCTTGCAACTTTGCTAGTGCAAGTAGATTTTTGTTGTATGCTTGGGCACTCTGTCGGTCTCAAAAGGGTTCGCCAGTCACTGTCCTAGGCTGTCCCCACCAGTAGAGTTGCTATGCGTTCCCCCACCATAATGATTTCCTATGCTGGCCCCCCAACCATTAATTATTTTCCTATGCGGCCCCCCCCACCATGTAATTATTTCCTAGCTGCCCCTGTCACATATTATGCTATGCGGCCTACTATATGCCCGCTTCAAGATGTGCCCCCCTTGCGCCCCTCCACCATGACTATTAGTCCCGACTGCCCGGCATCATATATTGAATATGGTCGTATGGTGCCCTCCAACAGTAGTTATGTACGTTGTACGGCCTCATAAGGTTGATTAGACGTAGGGCGCACCGCGTAAGGACTGAGTTCTATCCTGCTGGGCCCGCATAATGGGATCTTTCGAATTGGACCAGGGCCCTGTTCGGGTTAAAAATGATACACCTCTGCGGTTCGTTCGTACGCGTCCTGCTGCATGCGACGACGGGGCGCCCAGATAGTGACGCCTCAGCATGGCCACGGTCTGCCCAGGGAAACAAGGAGCCGACTGGCGCCGGCGTGCTGCGGGCTGGAGGAGTGCCGGGCCGGTGTGTCCATGCCTACATCCGTAAGCATGTGCCCGGGTTCCAGCATCTACAAACCTCAGTAATAGTGCTAGAGCGTGCTTGTTTTTCCGGCCTCAATCGGCCACTATTCAGTGACGGGCAGGAAGCTTCTGTCCGTGCTCGAGGCCCCTGCCCGACAGCCAAAGGTTGTCCGCGGCCCAACTCCCAGAACAGCACGGGGCCACATAAAATGGTATCTGCGGGCGCATGGGGGCCCACGACCGTGATTGGGGACCCCATTTAATATCACAACTCCTGCTGCTTACAAAAGGTGTGGCTCCAAGATCTCCTCCACCTAACTTCCTGCACCTTTGTAGTTTCATAACGCTGACAGATTCCTTTACAATTAGATATTCTGAGGGCGCTTGTCCTAGCTGGAATGGAGTGGCAGACGTCGCCAGATGCTCTACCGTAACCCGAAGCCTGATATTAAAGCCGTGGCACCCACCTGCAACGTGCCAGGACCCTTAAAAAGCGGCTGTGACAATCGGGTAGACCGCACATGTGAGCGACGACCCGCTCTAACCATATAATGCCGGGCCGCAGGCGCAGCACAGCCGGGGATGAACACGTGGAGCGCAGTTCCCAGATGGCGCCCGGAACACACAGGGTAGCTCATGGAGCGTCCCTGCGGGCGAGACCGCTGCCAAGTTGACGGGCTTCGCACGGCGCCTCCAGGACGGAGAATAGAAATGGGTTGGCAGCAGCAGCATGTCCCAAAAAGGGACTCCATAAGCTCCCAGCTCCAATATGAGTCCTGCGGACTCACTGTCAGAGGAGGATGAGCAGGAAACGTCACCACTACAACGGTCAGGAAGAGAAGATACCCCAGAATCTGATATTGAGGCTGAACCCCACATTAGCAGATTCCGTAGGGCAGTGCACATAATACATCTACACGCTGAAATTGCAGGTGGCCCGCGTGGAAGCCTGAAAAGGACTTCTGCTGTGCGGCAAGTATCCGAAAAGTTGTGCAGAACAGACAACTTTGGATGGGCCGATTGAGAGGTGGGGGAGTAATACCCCCCTTTGCGGCAGGAAGTAAGAAAGCATCCCAGCGTGATAGCCCTTACTAAAAACAAAAACAAAAAGAACTGATGATTTGGAAAATCGGTTGCGCCGCAACAATGTAGGCTGGTGGAATGCCGGAGAAGTAAGGTCAACCCGGTAGGTATTTTGTGAAAGTGGCTTGGGAGACCTTTGGAGGGACTTAATCTCTCCCCATCGCGGTAGAACGGGCCCATGGGGACCTACAGACCACTACACCCGGGAGAACCGCCGCGACCTGTACTCATCAGCTGCTGCATTTTAAATGACCGTGACCGGATCTTACCTATGGCCCGAGATGAGAATGATCCGGTAAATGGGAGTAAAGGACCTTCCTATCAAGATTTTTCACTGAAGTCCAAAAAGCGGATGCATTCTTGGACCATTAACGCGACAGGGCCTTGGATGTTGTATATGCTAGTGTTGTAATCCGGCAAGGTTCGAGGAGTGGCCCTTGGAACCACTCATTTTTTTTGATACCCAGCTCGGCGTTCAGTGGCGATACTCAGAGTCCCGATGGAGGGACGTCCTAAGACCCAGTAGGGGACTCGGGGACCGCCTGCTTGGGGCAGCAGTAGGCGGAATGGAAGTCCACTGAAGTGAACTAATTTGCTAAGAGTTTTCTATATATCCTTGGTATAATTGGTAAGTTCTGTCCTTAACATGGGGGGGGGGGGGATCTTTGTGTAGTTGCCTGGTTAATATGTCAATGGATGTCTGCTGTCCCTAGTTAGTAGCGCAGGTGGGAGCTCATAGAATGTGGCGAGGTGGAGGAGCGGGCAAAGATATAACAACAGAGGCGCTGAGATGTTTTGGGAAGATACACCACTCTCTGCGAATGTGGGGAAAAGTGTGGCTGGGGTTGGGATATCCAATGTATTGCATATAGGGCCGTGATGCTAAATTGTGTGCCCTTGTGCCCTTTGGGGAGGAAGAAATTTTCGTTGGGGCGTTGTGGAGGGTTGTGATGGGGGGAGGGGCTCGAGAGTTGGTCTTGGCGGGACATGTGGAGCAGGAGCTATTCTATTGAAGGGAAATAGAGGGGGGAGAGTTGGGCCTGTGGGTATATGCGGCAGAGCTTTAAAAGGGGTTGTCCTGGTATGTCCCGGGCATGGAGCTCTAAGAAGAGGCCATTTTTGACTATATAAGGAATAATGCGCACCCATAGTAGGATTCAGGAATACCCACTGACAGAGATACGGTATCCTTGCTTCAGAGGGCGTGTGGGGCCTATTTTCCACGCTTTCCATACTACTATTCCTAGGGTAAGCTTGTTTGATAGCAAATCACGTCCGGGATACGTTATGCTGGCCTATCTATTCAGAAGGGGAGGTTTGGGTGGTACATTGCCGAAGTATACCATGGGGAAGCGTAGTGGTGGTGTTAATTTGCACCGCCGTACTTGGGCCGTTCGAGAGCTGCTGAAGAAATTGATAGGTGTTGCCGGATTTACCCTGCTATTATGGGTGATGTTAATAAGTATAATGCAATGGAAGACAGATAAATATGGAGGGGGTGAGGAACGAACAATTTAACATATCCTGGGTAATGGTGTGTGAAGAGATGCAGGCCTCAATGACCTGTGGAGGAGCGCATTAAAGTAACCATCAATATTCATGCTTTTCAGTCTACATAGTGCTCCTTATCTCTCAGAATTATGGTTTTGGGCCGGACAGGGCATATCCGCGGTGGTGGACGTTGGCAGTACCTGCCACGGGCTTTGTCGATCACTCCCCCTCTCTTACTGACAGTAAACCTGTGGGGGGGGGGAGTATAGAGGTGGGTGCGCAGAATGAGCGTGTGGCTGCGATGGATCATGGGATGAGGTAAGGACCTGCTTGAATGAATATCTGGAATATAATGAGGGATCTGTGTCTAGAGTGGTTCTATGGGTCATGAAATGTTGCCTGCAAGGGCTTTTGGCGAGAGAAAAAAAAAGGGTAAACTAATCTAGGGAATGAGTGGAGCTACATATATGAGTGAGGACGCAAGGCACATCATGTTCGCAGTGGCACACAGGAGACAGAGAGGTGGATGCCGCAAAACTGTTGATAAGAGCAGAGCTGGAACAGGCAGAGAATAAGCTTATGTGTTCAAAGAACATTCTATCCGAGGGTTGAACACACTGGGAAATTGTACAGGATGGCAAATGCCGGCTAGTGACTACCCTGCATATATATATGCATTACGGATTTGAAGGAGAGGGAAGTGACAAATGGCGGAAGGGATATAGAGTACTGGTTCCTGATTGATAAACAAGTGTAGTCTCTCTGGCTAATTATTCTAGGAACAACTGGACTCTATTTGTGGAAGGTTGCGCATCCACAGGCTAATGCAGAGCAAGGAAATGTGTTGGAAAGGCCCAATAACTCAGAGGATTGGAACCGCAATGGGGAGTGATGGGCCAATGACAAGGCGCCAGGAGATGGCTCCCCATATAAGTGTAGGATTTTGTGGTAGATACTACTACCGCTGGTTAGAACCGCTAAGACAGTATGGACGAGGTAGCCCTGCCAGCCTCTTTTTTAGAGGCACTGATGAGATGGTGCCCTTAAAGAGGAGAGATCAGACTGCCAGAATCATACAGTGCCGATCTCTCTCTGACGGACAGAATGTTAAATTGCTAGCCAAGGTACTGGCGAACCGTTGGGTATAGTAGTAGGGTCTGTGGTACACAGGATCATCAGGGTTTATTCCCGTCCAACAACGGCGTTAATCTCCGAGATTATTTTTGAATTACAGGCTGTTGAGGGTATAAGGATAGAGCTGCGGTGGTGTGACAGATGCCGCAAGGCTTTGTAGTAAAGAATGGATATTATAAGGCAGTATTAGGAAAAAAGTAGGGTGTTGGTCCCAATTTCATACAGTGGGGTCCGGTTTTGCTATTAAATCACCGGTGGCGAACTGTGAGGCGACGGGGGGGGTCTGGGAACAGTTTCAGTTAGCAAAGAGGAACCAGGCAAGGGGTGGCCCCCTATCGCCCCTTTTGTTTGCTCTCCTATTGAGCCCCTGGCTTGTATATCCGACAACATCCAGCCTTGAAAGGGTTCAGTTATACAGGGGTGGCAAAAAAGGAATTGCACTGATGCAGACGATGTCTTCTGTTAGGCTTGGGCGAGGCGCAGACTGCATTGCCAATAATATGGAGGTGCGGAGCACTTTGGAAGTTTCATCCGGTATCCGGATTACTTGGCCAATCGGCGTTGCTTCCTCTGTCCACACTGTCCGGAACTGTGGGCAGGTGGGGAAATTCCAGTGGTGGAGGAATTTAAGATATTTGGGGAATTCGGGTTTACTAAGACATACCGGATTACGTTGAGTTAATTTAGTGCCACTGCGAAAAGGAGGCACCTCTGGGTCCAGGTATGGAATAAATTAACCTATAATCGGCCCTAGTTCGGTCAAAGTTAATTAAATGATCTTAATGCCAACAATTTTTATATATTTTACATAATGCCCGTGTGGTACCGAAAGTTGGGTCAAAAGTTCAGGCCTGTTCGGGATTTAATTGTAAGCAGTGTGCTCTAGACATAAAATTAGAGAACTGCAATTACCTTAAGCATAGAGGGGGGTTGGCGTCCCGCATGCGTGGGCATATTATATGGCACTCAATGCCAGCACTTCGGAGGATGGAGAGACCGGGTGAGAGGTCCTGTGCCCGGTGGTAGTAGGCCGGGTAGTTGGGGTGCGTTGGATCCGATGGCTATATTAGAGGCGGGTAACTTGGGGAATAAAGGGGGTCGCTACCCAACACTAGTATGATGCAAAAAATCTGGAAGGTCTAAACAGATATGGGGTATAGGATCTGGACAAAATACCACTCCGCTACTGGGTAAGCCATATCTGGGGGAGGTGTACATGCTGGATAATACTCAAAGTTGGAAACAGAAGGGGTAAATATTAAGCCAGGTATAGGACGGATCCAACCTTAATCTTTTTAGTCAACTGGAGGAGAATTTGGGGTGCCCAGAGTAGTTTTATTACCAATATTTGCAGTTGAGACATAGCTGCAGCGCAGTTTGGGACCGAGGAATTGAGATTTTCGTCACTGGGGGGCTATGACAGGGGTAGTACAAGCCCAAATATGAGGAACTTATATCGATACTGTGGGGCGTATTGGATAAACGTGCTGGGTGATTTGATGAACACAACAAAGAGGAATGGACCTTGAGGTCGGGGATTGCCGGAATGAATGGGAGGAGATTTTTAGAATCTCTGCATAAAATTCCTTGAATTAGCACAGAGGCGGTCCCAACTATTTCTTTTTACACAGGGCATATAGAACCCCGTTAGTGTTTTGTATAAGATGGGATTGAGGGCGGACTCAAAATGGCCCACGATGCCTGCTGAGGGGGCGGACATCCTACATATGTTGCTGGGACATGCCCGGAGTTAAGGGGTTCTGGACAAGATCCAGCGGTTAAACAAAAGTTTATGGCTTCAATTCAGCCAGATCCTAAGTTGTGTGTATTGGTTCGGGGTGAGGTAGATGTCACTAGGGCAAACAGACGGCAGTGGCTAAGTGTTGTATCAATACGTAAGACCATTGCAAGGCATTGGTTTGGATGCTGATCCCCGATGAGTCAGAAATCAAAAGCTCACTGAATATACAATTAAAGGAATTGGGAGTATATCTAAAGAAGATGCGTTTAGAAGTTCGGGAAACATGGAAAAATGCTTGAATGCCAGGAATGGGAACAGAAGATCTATCCGGAGATGGCAAAGAGTATTCCCCTGTAGGATAGTTTGAATTGGGAGGGAAAGGTGAACTGAGGTCAAAAGGGAGATAGCTCTTTGGGAGATAGAATCGGAATACCTCTGAGGAACAATGTCCGCCAGACCTGGAGGGGGAGAGTTGGGGGGGGGGGGGGGAATGTTTCATGTTCAGAATCAATGCTTTATATTTACAGTTTGAACTGGTGCATATACGTATATTGTATGACTGTAATCACAGCGCTTAATAAAGTTACTGATTTAAAAAAACAATAGTAATTCTAATGTAAACAAAAGGTCATCCAATGGCCAAAAAATGCATTTTGGGAAAACTCTGTACATTGATCTCTGTGTAAACAATATGTCTTTTGTACATGGTAAACAAGATCTTGAGATATTTTGTTAACTGTATTTTGACAAAACTAGATATCCTTTATAAAATACTGGGTACAAAAGAACATGATATAAATCATGGCCACAACAGAGATCCTGAGTACCTGCAGAAACTGAAGGCCCAGTTCACACCTTTGTAACTTCCATCGCTAAAATGATAATAACAGATGCATTAAAACGTCAATTGATTTCAATGAACTTTTAATGGTTGTGGTTAGTGTCCATTTGCATTACTTCTGTTAGGGTTTTGTTATTAGAGACAGATAAAATAGCGCTGAAGCTTCTGTCTAACAAATGGACACCAACGGAAGCCATAAAAAGTCCAATGACTTCCATTATTATTCTTTTAGTGACAGTAGTTGATAGCAGATGTCCTAAACAAGGTTGTGAAACTTGCCCTTACAGAAAGAATAGTCCTTATTTATGATCAGTGTGTTTTCTGATAACATCAAAATGTCCCAATTTGTACTCATTTAGATGCATTAAAAATTGGGCCTTTGACAAAATGGTGCCTGCTGCTAAAGCATATAAAATTATGGGATGTATCAAGAGAGGAATAGATTCTCATGATAAAGACTAGTTTTGGCCCTTGTACAAATCCCTGGTCAGATTCACACATGGGAATATTGTTACAGTTTTGGCACCATGTGGTAAAAGGACATAGAGAGCTGAACGGTTGCAGAGGAAGACGACCAGGATATTAGGGAAGGGGGGGACTAGAATACACTGCAGATACAAAATTTTGGATTAATCATTTAGAAAAAAGACGACTGAGGGGAGACCTCATTACAATGTACAAATACCTGAACGACAGTACAAGGATCTCCAAAGACCTTTTTTAACCTAGCCCTGTGACCAGGACAAGGGGACTCCTCTGCGCCTACAGGAGAGGCGATTTTACCATCACATAGACAAGGTTTCTTTACTGTAAGAGCAGTGGAGACTATGGAACTCTCGCCGCAGAGGGGGTCTAGGCGGACTCTATGTACATGTTCAGAGAGGCCTGGATGACTTTCTGGAGAGAAAATAATATCACGGGTTATGGGGATAAAACATTTATTTAATTCTTAAAGGTTGGACTTGATGGACTTGCGTCTTTTTCCAGCCTTATATACTATGATACTATGATAAAGCTAAGCCCTCTTATGTAGGGTGCAGGGTTTGGAAATGTGAACAGGAGATAAGTAAGAGATCATTTTGCTTCTGAACTATGGGATGTGCAGCAATTCCAAGGACCATTGGGAGAACAAAGTACTCCATTAACTTCTATGGGGCAGTACATAATCCCCATTCTAGCAGCAGCATAGAAGTAACTTCAGTGCGAGTGACTCAGAGAGAAGCAGAACCAAAGCTATCGGATTTACTCAGGCTACTGGAACAACGCATACATTATATCTAACATGCATTTTATGGCAAGATAGCGTAGTTGTTTTGCTGATAGTTGAATAGTATATCCAATGTTATGTTTCATACAACTACAGTCAGAAGTTTAGATTTGACAGAAGACAAAGCAACTATTAGGTTGGACAATCTGTCCAATTTTCTGGCTACATTGCTCATGACTCGGGATTTTAGCCAGCAAGATTTTTGACTGATTTAATTCTCAACCCTCAATTGGTTATACCACATAATGGGGCACATTTACTTACCCGTCCTGATGCGTTCCTGGAAAGTGCATTGTCTGACCAGAATGCACTGTTCCGTGATTCACTAAGATCTCCTGATATCTCAAGATATCCTGCATTTGTCGCTTACCCGCTCCGGTCCGACAGAGTCCACCACCTTCTTCCTGGTGCATGTAAGTGCTTGGTCTTGCAACACAATTTGAAAGTTAAATCCCACCATCAATTCCAACGCCCCCCCTCCCGATTTCTGTCGCATGTAAGCAGGTGCAGCCGCGACAAAATCCCCAGTAAGATACCTGTCAAAGCAGCACAAAACCCGAAAACGTCAGAAAAAATGACGAAAGTGCGGCTGTGGACCCATAGTAAATAAGCCCCAATATCTTGAGATAGCACCCAAAATGTAAATGTCTTTTTAATGAAACATACTGTAAACCATGTGAACAATGATAGTTGATCTAATGTGAAGTAGCAGTATATGAGGCTGGTGCCTAATCTTTGAGTACAGAGGAAGCAGGTGAAGGCATGTTTCTTATTCCGTTTTTACCTAGTAATTATTTCCTTCAGTACCTCTCGAATTTAGAGTTTTATTACTCTTGTCTGTTTCCTGTGCACCAATATATTTCATTTTTGTGAAGTGTTCTCAGAGTTGCCATAGTGTAGATATTTCACAGACCAGACATATTTTTCTACCAAATGAATCATGAAAAGACACTGTTTTGCTCACTGCTGTGCGGAAGTTTACATGCGCCATCAATTTATTTGTATTTGTTTTGTTCCCCTAAATTCAAGAAACCACCTAAAATAACATGGAGATGTCCTGTTTTGTCTTGTTGATGAAACAATAAATTGCTTACCCTGTGGTATCTAAAAAGTGTATTCATGTGTAAAAAAAAATGTATTTACAGGGAATGTGTAAGAAGAATTTAAATTCTAAACCACTAAAATGCCTTACAAGGCAGAACACTGCCCAAATAATATTCCTTTTACGGCCCATAATATTACATAATATAATTAGACATACAAAATATACAAACTATATATATATATATATATATATATATATATATATATATTACATACAGTATAAACACACCATATACACACGTATTGCATATACATACATATAGCATATACACACATACATATAGTAGATAGATGTATCCTCTCCAGAGCCTCCTGACTGAAACCCAGGGTCTGGCAGAGTATCCCCGTTTCAGCTTCTTCTTCTGGTTGCTCAGGTACACTAGCAGTCTTTTACTCCAAACTTTGTCCTCTAACTGCAAGACAATAGGGACTAGTACTGTACTCCTAATATACCTTCTACCAGGGGAGGAGTGGTTACATTTCAGTAACATTGTCCTATAGACTTACATTGAGTCCCCATAATATTCTATGGCAGCAAGTTTCTAAAGTGTAAACAACTTTCCAGACAGAGCCTGTCATTCTAAAGGTCAAGCTGTCTTCTTTTCTGGTAAACGAGTCTATTTGCAAAACAATCACTACTATAGCTGGAAAATTACTAGTTTCTCTTAGCGATAGAGATACACAGTAAGAAATTACTCTCAATGTTCATTAACCCTTTCTATTAATCTGTACAGATACAGTACTAATAAACAATTTATATGACAAAAAAATATAGATTAATCTAAGTTAACTCTCAATGTAAATTAAAGTAAGAAGTGCTGAGTTTGCAATAGGTGAAATATTCAAATGTCCACAAATGTTCCAAGTGCAATGCTCCTCTGTTACAGGCAGGTCTGCATCTGCCATGAGGTGAGATGAGAATCTTGCCTCAGGCTGCAGATGTCTGGGCCCTAATGGGGGCGGCAAATGGGTGAATCATTGTTCACCTTGCTGCACTGTTGCTGCCACTGTTGCTGCGGTGCTGCCAGTAGACCGATGGCGATACTGCACACACTAATAGTGCATTGCCTGCGCCCTTGCACACTTCCTGTCAGCTGCGGATGTGGTGTGACGTGGGAGCGGATAAGAGAGGACTGAGAGGAGCTGTAAAAAGAGGACCAGAAGCAGTGCAGAGAGGCCCAGAGAAGTGCGGAGCAGAGAGGGATGGGGGAGAGCAGAGAGGAGCGGTATACAGTGGACCAGAGAGGGGCATAGGAGAGCCGTGCCCGAGAGGAATGGAGCAGAGAGGACCGGATAGGAGTGGAGCGAGTCAGTGTGATCAGGTACTTCAGCACAGTCTACCTATCTCTCACAATATACATTTATGAGGGGCCCAGGCCCTCAGGCCAGTACCAGGCACAATACACCAACAAGTGAAGCAGTGAGACGCTAAGGGTTAACAAAGCAGACACCTTCAGTGGGGCAGAAATAGCCACTGCGTCTTTGTTAACCATTAAAATGCTAGGACTTCGCTGCTTACATGCTTCCACATTTTTAGGTTGGTCTGGCAGTATATAAAGTATACATACTATCTACTAGGTATAACTTGATTAGAAGAGGAGCTTCCGGCACTGGCTGTAGCAAGTTACTTGGTTTAATTTGTGGTTAAAATCCCAAAAATCTTTATTAGGGTATCAAAAAGTTCAAAAAAGTTAGAAGATCAAATTCATCATGATGAGCTTGCTTGAATTTCATCATGATCCATTTGATCTTTTAAACCAAATCACTTAAGTTATCCACAAGTCTGGGTGTATACAACATCTTTGGAGGGTTTTGGCAGTATATACTATCCATTGGTGGTGGTCTGGTTGTATATTGTATCTATTGTGGGTTCTGGCTGTGTACACTATTTACTGGGGGCTAATGGCTGTATACTATCTACACATGGTTCTATACTATCTGTTGGGGGGTATCTGGCAGTATATACTGTCCATAGGAGGGTTACATTCGCTAAAACGCAATGTAACCTCAGCATGTGGTCACGGTTCAAGCCTTTGCAGTGCGTCAAAAAACGTGACGTATCAGGTCAACAAGGCCAATGCTTAGTGGGGCTTTATATTTTTCATGCGGTTTTATGTAATCAGTTCAGGAGGTCTGGTAAATATAATAAATTGTGGGTGCTGTACATACTATTATTTATTTGGGTGACTAAATAAAGGAATTTTTATGGGGAATTAGTGTGCTCAGTGTGTTAGGAAAATATATATTCAGGAACACGATCTATTATACTGTAAATGACTGCAAAAATGCAGAAGTAGAGGGATGGGGGTAGCATTAAATTTGCCGCAGGCAGCAAAAGGCCAGAATCAGCACTGGTTACAGAGCACTACGCATGTCCATAATACCAGTTATAACCAGCCTAAGGCTATATTCACACTAACGTGTGCCCGCCATACCGTAGCACGGCGGGCACACGGCAGCGCCGGGGAGAGGGGGAAGGGATGAGCACAGCGCTGTATAAGGGGAAAGAGGACCGGAGCTGCCCAGTGCCCCATTGCCCTCTATGGGGGACGTATATATGCCGCATAGACGTCCCCCATACAGCAGTGTGTATGTAGCTCGTGCATATGACATTAGACTATCAGTCTTTAGATTAGGCCGTAGTGCACAAATAGAGGGCTTTGTAAGTTGCAGAGAGGAGCTTAGACTGTTACAACTTTAAGCATAGCTATGCATATGTCACCAAACTTAGTGTGTAGAGAACTACATTGTACCATATGGCAAAGGACAAAGTACTAGACCGCAGCTTAGTTTTTTGCAGGTATGCGCATGTTATTGGAGGCAAAGGACTTAGTCCACTGCTCGGTTTTATAACAGGGGCACGCGTATATTGGACTTGGTAGAGAGATATTTAGGTAAATATAAGTGCGGATGACACTTGTCTTAACATAAAAACGGGTTGTTATTCAAGCGTCTAGAGCTGTACTTATATCTGGCGCAGTTTTGTATATATTTTGTGCAGAAAAGCACCACCGATAAACACAGTATATTTTCTACAAAGAAACATGTCAACAAGTATAAAGAAAAGATTAAAAAGATAACCAGGTAATTGAATGTACTATAGCCATTTATATCAAACAAACCTCCACTAACAGTCTGCTCCTCTCCCCTAAGCCATACTGGTTTCTCTTGGACCAGTATTATTTGGCCCACAAAACTGTTACAATAGCCCTTACCCCTGAGGAAGCCATTTCTATTGGTTCTAGATAGCCAATCACTTGTATTGACTCCAGCTAGTTAGATCAAACCACTTTAGCCTGTAGTTCTGTACTGCAGACAGGAACACTACTGATCTACCCTAACCATAACACTATAGGAACTGCAATATCTTCTTACCTGATGTCTGATGTGATGTGTGCAGTTATAAGCACTTTCCTGACTGCCCATATGCACATCAGGGATAACCCTTCATAGAACTGTTGCCATCCCACAGTTGCAGTGGCATGAAAAACAGTTCAGCATCAATGGGGTGGATTCATATAGGTTCCAAGCAGATTACAATTGTAATATTTTTTAAGTTTCTCTAAATTAGTTTTTTTTGGCTCGTGACAGGACTTTAAAGTATTTATTATGGACAGCCTGTGGTCTTAGATCAGACCCGGGGTTGCCATAGAAATGAATGACACCCGCAAACGTTTCATTGGGTGCAGATCGGGCAGGGAATCTCTCCACAGTCATCTAAATGCCTGGTCGCGCTGACCACGGCATTTAACAGGTTGACAGGGATGTCAACTGTAGTTAACAGCGGACACCCCATGTTCCCAATGCCAGTTCATCTCTGGTGATTAACAGCTTCATGGCATACTGAAAATGCATAAGTGAGTTATGGCTTTTGAAAGGTGAGGAGTGTAAACTACCAAAAACCCTCAACATTAACAAAATCTACAACAATTTTTCTTTAGTCCTGTGGTAAAAGTCCAAAACTGGGGCCCAAAAGGAAGATTCTTTAAGCTATCATTTCCCACCCGACTTCATTGAATGTCGTCTTTTTTATGCTCGTGAGCAAAACACAAACCAGAGGCTTCAAAAATGATGTTTTTTTTTAAATAGAAAGCAAACCAGATGGTAAAAAAAAACGCGGGTACAACTAGATTTCCAGAATAGCAGGAGATGAAATATGCAGCAGAATGTAGGCGAGGATGAGCTTGGGATGTTTTTGTAGGAGTATAATGGAAATAATTAATCTATTTATTTTCCATTCCTGACAATGAAAACCTATTTCTTCATTTATCTGCAAAATAAGGTGTAATGAATGATACAATATTACATGAATCACTGCAAATCATAGATGTAATATTTTCTATAATAAAAGGTTATATTGTGTAAAATAAATCTAATCTTCTGTGTAATAAAATGGCATTTTTTTTGTTTTATATATCACGTATCATTATTATAAGAATTTATTACATCTGTTGCTCGGTCCTCTGCAATTCATGCTGCCAGGTTGAAATATGCTGAATTCCATCTGGTGCTTTTCAGTTGGCAGTCTGAACAGTGCTCATTTGCGGGACTGCTGGCTCTTTGCATCTCTTGCTCTAAACCAGCAAGGGTTAAGGCTTTCAGCCTTTGGAGCCCCATCTTTTTCACCTTGAGCCCTCTGAAATTAACTATCACCTTGCTGTAAACAGTTTTTCTTGCTAGCTTCATGTTCCTGGTACTTTTCTTGCTAATTCTTATACTTCTGGATTTTCAATTTTGGCTTGCACTCTCAACTATTCTATGAATTTGATTTTTGTAATTTGTAATTATTATTTGTAGTGTCTCGGATTTTGACCTCTCCTTTGTGTTATTTGTTTATCACAAAGTGCAAGGAGGTACACTGCCCGTTTACTTGCCACTGTTTAGGTGGACCATGTAAGCAGGCCGGGACTTAGGGCACATTGTCTTTGTCCTGCCATTACATAATTCCACCATTTTGATTCTTTTTTGGGTTGAGTTTTCATTTATAGGTGCAAATTCAATTTGTATTATCAGATTAATCTACAAAAATTAGCAATCCCACATACTTACAATTAACTGAACCTTCCCATTTGTTCTGTCCTGTATAATGGTAGTCTGTAACTAAATACAAGTACCCAAATACAACATAGCACCATACTTAGTTTTTTTTCAGGATATTTTAGGTTCTAATATGCTCCTGTCTATTAGATTTTTATCATAATGAGAGACAGTTGTACACTAGCTCTTTAGTCAAGAACAAAGTTTATATCGTAATGAAAGGTAACACACATCTTTAATCCCACTATCACTGTATCTTAGGCTTCCCTACAGTGCTGATAAGATAACCTAATTATAATGCTGAGTATGGAGTGGCCACTGTAAATGGAACATAAACTGAGCAGTGGCCCCTTTAGTATACAGTGATGATTTATCTTCAAACTGGCATCCACTTCAGTGACACAGACAACTTTTAAATTTGTATACAGATTCCAAAATAAACGTAATATCAGACTCCGGAATTAATTTAAATTATACTCCTCCTATTCCTAGATCAAAAATGATTCAAGACCACCCACAGACCCAGGAAACCTGTCAAACTGGCAGGATGCAAAAATCTTTGAATATTGGCTACATGCCAATGAGTAATCCTCGGCCATCTGTTATTCATGCCCAGTTCACATATAATTTTGTATTTGTGTGTCATTTTAAAGGACATATCTGAACAGCATCATTTGTTTCCCTGTTGGAAATAAATCATCTGTCTTCATGGATGGCACGTGGATCCAATGTTTGTTTGTTTCACTGCTCTGAAGTGTTTTTACTGTGCACCTTAGTGTAGAAAATCTGCAAACTGGGGGCGTGGCTTGATAATGGTGTGATGACATGCAGTGCATGGGCTCCACACCTCTGCCAGCAGTTGGGGAGCGCAGTCTCAGCTGCCAAAGGTACAACAATCTCCCACAGCCAGTGGGGTCTGGAGCCTTGGCCTCCTCACAGTCGATGGCTTCACTGGCCACCACAACCGGGTTTATAGCCAGCCCCATGTAATCAGAGTTTCAGTCCCCTAGGTAGCTTATACAGACCCTCCCCAACAGGCATGATCTGACTCTGCTATTCAGAGACTTGGGTCTTCACAACAGTTGGCTCTGAGGGGTGGCTACTCACACTTTAAAGGACATCTATTACCAGGATCAAGGATTCTAAACTAAGCGACTAACATACTGCCCCCTGTGGCAGGCTGCTCTTCTCTTAGTTTCTATGCCAGAGGTTTTTACCCAAAAAGTCTTTTAAATTTTGAAATGAGCCTGAGGGTCTCCAGGTCCATAGGTGTTAATGGAGCCTGGAGCACCTCAGACTCATTGCATCATTATAAAGCCTTTTTTTCTTAAAAACACGCATAGGAAGCTTAAAGAAGGCACACATTAGCAGTCAGTGTGCTTGGTTTACAACTGATCTGGTGGAAGATGTTCTTAAATGTCGAAAATGGGGCTTGGAAGTGGAAATAAGACAGTCCAAATCGCATATTCGCAATTAACAAGCCTGGATGTTAAGAGAACCACAGCAGACGTAATATATACGAAAAAGGTCACAATGCTGCCCAGCCGCTAACAATCTGAATGAAAGGGTGACACATATCTTCTGTGATATCCTTCACCGCTCTACTAATACTTGCTGTTTAGTTTGCTGTTTTATAGAATCCATAGCAGGTCTCCAGAATGTCTAACACTGACTTGTGTGCTCCCAGAGATGTCCGGTGTCGTCTGCACTATTTCACGGATAAGGAGAAGATTTTGGTGTTCTATTTTGCTTGCTCTATTGCCTTTGACGTTCCCTCCTATATTCTCCTACGGAGGGGAATTAAATCCCTAGTGTTCACATTTGGGACTTAGGTCTTGCTCCCTTTGTCGTATACTTCAGTCTCCATCTTGTGCCTCTACTGAGCCTGCCCTTCAAGCACTTCTCCTTTTCTTCCTTTCCTCTTTGCCCCCAGTCTAGGGTCGCTGGTTGACCACTGTTGGTTTACTTGTCCCTTGCCCAAGCTTCCTCAGAGTTCAACTCCCTCCAATATTCCTGATCTTCTCATTCCCTTCTCTTCCCAGGTTCTGACCTCATTATCCTACTAATGGCGGTGCCTGATCTGGGTGTTGGGGGGTCCAGTGCAAATCGTGATTGGCTCCCTCAATGTGAAGGGATTACACAGCCCTGAGAAGAGGCCCATACTTTTAATTTGCTTAGAGGGAGGAAGATACAGATGCCTTTGTTCAGGAGACTCATCCTTACTGAAGTGTGACCATACAACTTCACAGATAGAAGGTATCTGCACACCTATTCACCTACTACGCTACTGACCCTAGGCTCACAGCACCTTGATTTTGATTTCCACCTTGGTTCCTAGTCAAGGGCAAGATAGCTAACAGTGTATATACGTTTGCCTCTCTTTACTTGGGGCCAGCACAGGCCCTCTCCTCTTTTTAAAAAAAATTATTTTCTCATAAAATTCTCAAAAAGAATTTGCCGAAGGAATCTTAATCATTGCGGAAGACCTAAATGTTGCATTAGACCCAAGTATAGACACGTTTCTGGCTTTTCCTCTGTGTCACCGCCAGCTGCTCTCTTGTGCCAGTCTGCGTAGGCTAAGGGGACTGCTCCATGACAGACTGTGAGACTCTTGCACCTCTCTGCCAAAGAATTCACATTCTACTCCGTGCCCATAACACTTATACAATAAGATAAACTTTTTCCACAGCACCTGGGCCTCCACCAAGCGACCATTGTGCTCTTTGTGCTTAATTTGCCTGAACCTACTGATTGATTTCAATTGTAGTGGAAACCGAACACATTGCTCTTGAAGGACAACTGGTTGCTAGTAGAAATTAGGGTATCTTTTAAACTCATTTTTCTGGACTCTTCAGAGGGCTTCATCCATGCATTTCTTGGGAGGCCACAAACACAACATTCGCAGTAGTATATGATCACCTACAGTTCTCGCCGCAAACTGAAGAGGGGTTGGGAGATAACATCCCTACTGGATAAATTAGGAGGCTGTAGACATCTCATAAACGATCCCCCACGACCGAGCACAGTTAATTGGTAAGGCAAAAGGGGTCTAGGCCAAATGTGCAGACTATTTATGAATACAGGCGTAGGTCTGTAAAATGTTACCATACACAGTAGCTATTTCTATCCCTGGGCCTATGGGGAACTGCGCATGCAACACAGGCACACGACATGATAACAGAATTGGTAAGTAAAAAACTATAAAAGACAATATAAAATGTATTATACCTAGTGGCCAGGATACAGTAACCACCAAGATGTCACAAGTAACCCCGACGCGCGTTGCGGCACTGCTGCCTTCGTCAAGAAACCTCCTTGACGAAGGCAGCGTGCCGAGAATGTCGACGTCGGGGCTGGTACTTGTGCATCTTGGAGTTACGTGTATCCTGGCAACCTAGGTAATCATTTATATTGGTCTATTTAATAGTTTTTTACTTACCAGATTCGTTATCCGAATGACGAAGCAGCGTGCCCGAAACTCGCGTCGGTCGGGTACTTGTGCACTTGGTGGTTACGGTATCCTACGCGCACTAGGTAATACATTTATATTGTCCTATTTTAATAGTTTTTTACTTACCAGATCTGTTAGCATGTCTGTGGGCTGTGTTGCACGCAGTCTCCCCATAGGCCCAGGAGATAGAACATATGCACTGTGGCATTAACAATTGTACACCCATACGCACCTGATGCTTGCTGTTTATTGTTCCATAATAGCTGTTTACCCCCCTCCCAAAAAAAGAATGTCCACTCCACATTTTTAATTAGTAACGCTTTTATTCATTTATTTGATCAATAACTTTTTGTACATACTTTCCTTCACATAAGTGTCTGTTGCATATCTGGTTTTGTTGTGTTGAAGTAGGTCTTGTGTAGTTAGGTCCAGCAACGACATCACGATTCCTAATTGAGGACCATTGGGTTGTTACTATTCTTTCCTCGAATTTATTTCTTACATGTTATTTACTAAAACTTCATTGCAGACCCCTATAATAAAGTGTTAAGCTGTTATTGGAACCCTAAGGAAAAGTACAGTAATTACCATTACTAGAGGTCCATTGTAACTAAGGTCATCTGTAAGTCAGCTTCTTAAGTAGGGGGTTCCGCCTGTACAAGTAATAAAGCTGTGAAGGTCCTTAGACCAGGGCATGCAGACTCCCATGTCCTATACTTAAACTCCGGAACTCTACATGCCTTCGGGAAATCACTTGAAATATAAATTCTACATAATAGCCCAAGTTGTTGACATATAATACATGGTACAACTTGACCAACAGAGGTATGCAATTTGCCGTCAGCTATGTGGGGTAAGATACGTTCCAACTCTCTGATCGACCTTCCCCCACCTACTGAGGAGGAAGCGGAAACCTTAGAGGCACCAATCACTGATTTGAGTTCCGTTGGCACATTAAGGAAATCCAAGCAGTAAAGCTTGGCTTCTGCCCTGAAGGCTTTCTCCCACCATTCTACAAAAAATTCCCTGAGGCTCCTTTAACCAACGACAAAGCTTAAAATGAGATAGTTTGGGTACCTCCGCTTCCTAGGGACACCCTCCCACCAACCATTGACAGTAATACCCAAAACTGGAGGAGAGGACAGTGACTCTATTGCTCCTAATTACCTCGCCGATTCCTTGTTTAAAAACCAAGATATAAAGACCTGTTTACTAAGGTGAGGGGTTACGGTGTAGTAAGATAGCAGCATACATACACCGGTGACATGCTCTTCTTCTTCACTAACTCCACGTCTCCACTTACAAATTTGCATCACAGGAATACTTTCATTTGCTCACATGCAACTTTCGTGTTAACTGTTCCACGTCCACAGGCTTAAAGTCTCCTATCTGCAAGCCTCTGGGGAAAACCTTAGAAGCGTCATTTGAACTTTAAGTGGGAATCCCTACACATAACTAGATATTCAGCTGTCCACTGACCTGACTAAGCTTTAAGCATTACTTGTTCCTCACCATACTTAAAAGAGTTCGGAGAACTGCTCCAGTGGAGCAGGTGTATCTTCTCATGGTTCGGTGGTAAATGTGCTATAGTAAAAATGATATTTGCTTGTTTATTCAATCATTTCAGCAGTCCCTATTACCATTGTTAAAGGCCTACTCCTTTGGGTCATCTGAATGCTTTCATCATAAATGTTGTTGGGGCTGGCGAACCAGCTAGAATAAACGCATTAATTAACTGACCAAAATGTTGGGGGGAATGTGTAATCTCCAGACTTTTCACATGGCTGCGTTTGTATTCTAGCTTGTCAGCCCCGCATGTAATAAAGCATACTGTAATTCCCTACAGGTAACACTATGGCTTGACCCTAGTAGATGCTTACACCCCCGGAAACCCCCCACGTTGATTCAACTGTTCATTGCTGTGAAATGAAGAGAACCTTTTACCCAGCAATCCTTGCTCACGCTGAACCTGAGTTATCCGGATTTTCTCTCAGGATGTAGATGATATTGTTTTCAACAAACATGGAGAGGACGGGTAAAATCAAGGGAGCATTGTTAAAGATTCTACTCATATCTACCCAGCAGTGGCTCAGGGAATCCACAGTCCTAGCCCACTGGGGGGGGGGTGTTATGGAAGTCAAACATTATCTAACCTCCCTGGCCTTAATATATGTTTCAGGGCCGATTTCGTAGCTTTTTTTGCTTCCTGAGGGGAGAAAAACATGAAAATGCTTTGCCCCCCCCCCCAAAAAAATTAAACTCCTAGCCCTGTTTTCCCCCTACTGTAAGTCAGGGCCACTGAATTTACAGACGCTCTTTTTTTAAAATCTTTTTTAAAGTATCCCTACAAATGCTACAATATTCTCAATCAAGACTAAAAATTCAAAGACACCTGTGACTGACATACACAGGCTACCCTGCTCAACGCACTATATCCAATCAGTGACACAGAGTTTTATTCATGGTTCTAGAACTTACAGTGACCTTTGCTCCATCAGAAGAGGACCTCATTATGATTTCTCCAGCCATGATGGTTTATCACGCTGAATCACCGCCAGGTTTTATGGCTCCATGCAGTATCTCCACACTGTGCCGTTAAAAATCAATAGTCTCTTCAATATAATATCACTGGTATTCCCAACTTACGCAATTTAATTGAGCCCCTTATAATTTAATAATAGTGGACACCTAATAATAAATTAAAACACCACCCTAATGACAGCCCCCAATCAATATATACAGAACCCTTATACGCCCTCCTGTAATTGAAAATCTGGCACACAATCGATGGAACCCACTTTAATTAAAATTCAAAGTGCCATACAACAGCCTCTCCAATAAATTCCCCCTTTATAACATAAGATCTGTCCCCCACATATTAAATTCCCCACCAGTTAAGTTTAATAAAGAATAACATTACAACAGTACATATATTCACCCCCTCCGCATACACCATATTGTGTATAGACAATACTGAGGTTATCACCCCTCCCCGGTTTTGTCGATATATATATCTAAGTCCATAACTCCTGGCCACTGCCCCCAATTAGTGTAGTATTTCGGCCCAATATTTAAATCCCACTTACTTTTTTATTATATACAACCCCCCAAATGAGTTTTCGTGGCCCAGGTTTAAACATAATAAAAACTTTTCCTTACTACTTCCCCCCATTGCCGTGGTCCTCTCCTCGATTTTCTCGCGGCAGCCCTTCTGCACTGCGTAACGTCATCAACATGCCCAGCTGCTCCTCAAGGACAAATGGTTGCGCTCTCTGCACCTGTCGGGCAGTATGACGCCAGCGAGCAGGTCCGTACTGCTAGCGGGCGGTTCGGGCAGTGCTGCTCCTCTTCTGCACTCCACACTAGCCACCTGATGGCAGAATTTTTCCCGCACTCATGGAAAAACAGATGTGCCTGGGGCCCATGGGTCAGTTTTTAAAGGATGAATATTTTGGTACTTCTGTAACCTTTGTAGTTATGTTTTTTGCTTTGGTCACTGTAAATGTGCCTCTGCTGTACCCAAATCACATGGCTCAACCTGAATGGGACATTTTCTTTTTTTTATAAGTGGATATAACTTTAGGTTTCTGTTGGTGACTAATATTAACTCTGAGAAAATCATGATTATTATCCTTTATTTACAGCCATTTATATTATGCTAATCTGGAATTTAGACTTACAAGGTTCCAGTGGTTAATCCAAGAATGTATTTTCTATTTTGTCTGGAGTATTTTGTTAATCTCGTCAGCCAGAAGAGAATTTTCCCTACACATTACCGTACCAACCCTTGTTTGTTGGTTATGGAAAACAGCTGCATTATATGAAAATACCGAAAGAATGGCTTGCAATCAGACTATCTATTTGTGTATTGGACATTACATTATAAAAAAACTTTACAACTTCTCCTCTATTTTTGCAATGTTGTGTCTAAAATAAAATATATATGTAAAAAACCTTTTACAACTTTGATGCACAAATGTAAATTAAGGCTTAAAACATGGTGTTGTCAGTCCTGTTGAAGCACAGATCGAACGTGTGTTGTTTCACAGACCTACTATGCCTGGAGCAGTGATTCGACTCCATGAATCATAGCAAAAATGACGCATAAGAGGCCCTAGGGCTGAGGACTGCCACAACATAGATATGTATGTACCATTTACCTATACACCTGGAAATATAGCAACAATACTGTCACAATAATTGATTAGGCAGTGGAGAATGGCAAAACTGCAGGCCTGAGATGTTGACATCAAATTTATTATAATGGGGGGTCATTTACTAAGGCCCAGCGAATCGCATTTCCCGACGTGTACCGATATTTCCGATTTTGCGCGATTTCCCCTGTAGTGCCTGGGATTTCGCACACGATCGGATTGTGGCGCATCGGCGCGTCATGCCGCGAGGAATTGTGGGGGCGTGGCCCAACGAAAAAACCGCTGGCATTCGAAAAACCAGCCGCTCTTTAAAAAAAAGAATGGTCGATTGGGAAGCGCTTACCTTCCTTGGTCCAGCCGCGGTGAACTCCAGCGCGTTCAGATGATTTATCAGCACAGTAGCGCCACCTGGTGACGGCGAGGAACTACCTTGATGAATCCCGGCGGACACGAATACGAGCAGAGACACGCGCCGCGGATCTGCGCAACGGACCAGGTAAGTGTAAATCTGCTCCCAATGGTTTTTTCTCACTATTCCAAATGTCGATCATAAAAGACAGAAAAAAGATTTTCTTGTTTTATAGCTCTGCCCGTTGTGGATTCACAAACCCCAAACTGGGTCAGGTTTTATGAGAATCAGTATGAATGGAAGAAAGAAGACACTGTACCAGCTAATGTAAAGCCCAGCTCAGGACAATAAGAATAATCTTTATTTCTATAAGCGCCTTCAAATTCCGACAGAGCTTACAAATATGGAGGGGACATATACAAAATATAACATTACATGAAGAGTACAAACTCATAGGAGCACTAGGCGTGAGGGACCCTGATCGCAAAGCTTACATCTATGAACCTTCATGAGCACCATATATTTAATTGCACAGTGGATATCAGTAAAGTTAGGGGCACACCAAAGTGAGTAGAATAGTCAGCGTGAATGTTTAACATTGCGAGACTTAGGCTAGAAGTAGGTTCTGTGGCGCTGTTGGCATTTCATGCCACGACCACAGTGTAAGGAGGGTCTCGTGATATATTGATATGTGATGCAGGGAATCCCTTCTCTCCTGCACAAACAGTAACAACACTGTAATCATGTGATCAGCATATACCAGCTGTCTTCTGTGGGAAGCAGAGGCTCCATGCATAAATCTCACGCTGTGATGCATAGAGGCCTGTCCTCTGCACGTGGTGGCGACCAAGCATTTTTAACTACAGTTTTCATCCTTCTTTTCAGGCTAGGTGCGTCCTATGTAACATTCATTTCTCACTGATCTTATAACAAGTCTATGATGTGAACAGTGAAAACACAACACACACACTAGATCAATTATTATTTTTAAGACCAGACACATTGTGATGTGACGGACCTTAAAAAGTACGTATTTTTGCAGCCTTGTGCTTAAAAATTCAGTGGGTCCAAGTATCTAAAATCCTAGTGATCACCCATGTATTTCCTCTCCTGGACGTGGATAATGTCGGTAGTGAAGAGACCCCTATAACTCTATGTATGGAAATTCCCAACTTTGGCATAATAAACAAGCACTGAAACCATAAGAAACCTAATTTTTAACATTTTTAGCTTAAAAAAGTGTTGAAGTTGGACAATCACGTGTGAAAGTGTTACCCTTCCATCGCGAATGTCGCGGCTGCAGGAATGATAATTACTGCCTGCAGACACTAAGAGAGGAGGAGGTATAGAAGTAATTTGAAATTCTGCAGCAGAGAGTCAGTTATCCATACAGCTCCCAAACAATTCCTTTATACTATGAATGGGATACAATCAAAGCAAAACTTTTGAAATTGAACAAGAGCAGGTAAAAAGCGTCTTGTTAGTATAAAGAACATACACCAATAGTGGAAACTCTCAACATTGAAAAGAAAAAGACAGACAACTAAATAAGCTGAATATTGCATATGAATACTATGAAGCAAGTGTGCTGCATAAAAAGATTTAATAAAGCTGTAAAGCCGTATTACAGCGACAGCATTCAAAGTTTATAAAGTCTACGGTCGTGATGAGTGGAATCTTCCATGTTAGGATACGGGTCTGAATCATCGCTATTTATAGGCTAGGCTGACCAGTAACCTGATGGAGGTCAAAATATTTTTTAAACTCCATAGGAGAGTGCAGAAAAATACCTACACAGATTTTTTTTGTTATTTTTTACAATAGAACATGTTCAACTCAATACCTAGACCAGTTGCTACATACGACGGTACCCAGGGATCTTGGACTAACCTCAATGAAGTTACCCCTTATACATATGCAGAGATATGAAATGCCCTCGGAACGTCTATAGCATTGAACACAAAATATCATAAAAATGGAATCAAAAAAGATAAAAAATGATTAATGTAATCAATAACAGCCCTAGAAAGTAAGTGACTTTTAGCCTAGATGGCCAACAATGCGATGGTCAAGGAAAAACTGGTTGAGAGTGGACCTCGTGATATGACAATGTGAGCAGGGCCCTCACTCCTATTGTTCCATATGACTGTTTGTTCTGAGTAATATTATATTTGTATATGTCCCCTATGATTTGTAAAGCGTTACGGAATTTGATGGCGCTATATAAATAAAGATTATTATTATTATTATTATTGTTATTCATGCGGTTTTATGTAATCAGTTCAGGAGGTCTGGTAAATATAATAAATTGTGGGTGCTGTACATACTATTATTTATTTGGGTGACTAAATAAAGGAATTTTTATGGGGAATTAGTGTGCTCAGTAGTGTTGTCAGGAAAATATATATTCAGGAACACGATCTATTATACTGTAAATGACTGCAA
Organism: Engystomops pustulosus; assembly: GCA_019512145.1. Taxonomy (NCBI): domain Eukaryota; kingdom Metazoa; phylum Chordata; class Amphibia; order Anura; family Leptodactylidae; genus Engystomops; species Engystomops pustulosus. The sequence continues at coordinate 37,991,043 of CM033642.1, forward strand.
AAATTAGTCAGAAGTAGAGGGATGGGGGGTAGCCTTTAAAATTTCGCTGAAGGCAGCAAAAAGGCCAGAATCAGCACTGGTTACAGGGCACTACGCATGTCCATAATGGCCGGCACACGGCCGCGCCGGGGAGAGGAGGAAGGGGTGAGCATTATGGGGAAAGATAGGACCGGACTGCTCCCGTGTGCCCATTGCCCTCTATGGGGGACGTTTATATGCCGCATAGACGTCCCCCATACAGCAGTGTGTATGTAGCCTTTGTGCATATGACATTAGACTTAGTCATTGATCAGTCTTAGATTCAGGCCGTAGTGCACAAAATAGAGGGCTTTGTAAGTTGTTCAGAGCAGGAGCTTAGACTGATACAACTATAAGCATAGCTATGCATATGTCACCAAACTTAGTGTGTAGAGAACTACATTGTACCATATGGCATAGGACAAAGTACTTAGACCGCAGCTTAGTTTTTTGCAGGTATGCGCATGTTATTGGAGGCAAAGGACTTAGTCCACTGCTCGGTTTTCTACAGGGGCACGCGTATCATTGGACTTGGTAGAGATATTTAGGTAAATATAAGTGCGTATGACACTTGTCTTAACATAAAAACGGGTTTGTTATCAAGCGTCTAGAGCTGTACTTACTGTCTAGGCGCAGTTTTGTATATCATTTTGTGCAGAAAAGCACCACCGATAAACACAGTAATATTTTCTACAAAGAAACATATGTCAACAGGTATAAAGAAAAAGATTAAAAAAGATAACCAGGTAAATTGAATGTACTATAGCCATTTATATTTAAAGGTAATACATCAAACAAACCTCCACTAACAGTCTGCTTGACTGGCAAAGCTGGCACCCCTAAGCCATACTGGTTTCCTTGGACCAGTATTATTTGGCCCGCAGAAACTGTTACAATAGCCCGTTACCCCTGAGGAAGCCAGTTCTATTGGTTCTAGATAAATCACTTGTATTTGACTACAGCTAGTTAGATCAAACCACTTTAGCCTGTAGTTCTGTACTACAGACAGGAACACTACCGATCTACCCTAACCATAACACTATAGGAACTGCAATATCTTCTTACCTGATGTCTGATGTGATTGGTGCAGTTATAAGCACTTTTCCTGACTGCCCATATGCACATCAGGGAAAACCCTTCATAGAACTGTTGCCATCCCACGGTTGCAGTGGCATGGAAACAGTTCAGCAATCAATGGGGTGGATTCATATAGGGTTCCAAGCAGATTACAATTGTAATATTTTTTAAAGTTTCTCTAAATTAGTTTTTATTTTAGTGTATAGTAAGCCACTCTGATGTTTAACCTCTTTAGGATGCAGCCATTTTTTTAACCAAAGGCTCTGTGACAGGCCCTTAAAGTATTTATTATGGACAGCCTTGTAGTCTTAGATCAGACCCCGGGGTTGCCATAGAAATGAATGACACCCACAAAACGTTTCAGGGGGTGCAGATCGGGCAGGGAATCTCTCCACAGTCATCTAAAGTCGCGCTGACCACGGCATTTAACAGGTTGACAGGGATGTCAACTGTAAGTTACAGCGGACACCCCATGTTTCCCAATGCCAGTTCATCTCTGGTGATTAACAGCTTCATGACATACTGAAAATGCATAAGTGAGTTATGGTTTTTGAAAGGTGAGGAGTGTAAACTACCTAAAAAACCCTCATACATTAACAAAATCTACAACGTAATTTTTTCCTTTAGTCCATGCTGGTAAAAGTCCAAAACTGGGGCCCAAAAGGAAGATTCTTTAAGCTATCATTTCCCACCCAGACTTCATTGAATGTCGTCTTTTTTATGCTCGTGAGCAAAACACAAACCAGGAGGCTTCAAAAATGAATGTTTTTTTTTTTTTAAATAGAAAAGCAAACCAGATGGTAAAAAAAAACCGCGGGTACAACTAGATTTCCAGAATAGCAGGAGATGAAATATGCAGCAGAATGTAGGCGAGGATGAGCATTGGGATGTTTTTGTAGGAGGATAATGGAAAGATAATTTAATCTATTTATTTTCCATTCCTGACAATGAAAACCTATTTCTTCATTTATCTGCAAAATATAGGTGTAATGAATGATACAATATTACATGAATCACTGCAAATCATAGATGTAATATTTTCTATAATAAAAGGTTATATTGTGTACAAATAAACTAATCTTCTGTGTAATAAAATGGCATTTTTTTTGTTTTATCATTCACGTATCATTATTATAAGAATTTATTACATCTGTTGCTCGGTCCTCTGCAATTCGTGCTGCCAGGTTGAGAATATGCTGAATTCCATCTGATGCTTTTCAGTTGGCAGTCTGAACAGTGCTCTATTTGCGGGACTGCTGGCTCTTTGCATCTCTTGCTCTAAACCAGCAAGGGTTAAGGCTTTCACGCCTTTGGAGCCCCATCTTTTTCACCTTGAGCCCTCTGAAATTAACTATCCACCTTTGCTGGTAAAACAGTTTTTCTTGCTAGCTTCATGTTCCTGGTACTTTTCTTGCTAATTCTTATACTTCTGGATTTTCAATTTTGGCTTGCACTCTCAACTATTCTATGAATTTGATTTTTGTAATTTTGTACTTTATTATCTTGTAGTGTCTCGGATTTTTGACCTCTCCTTTGTGTTATTTGTTTATCACAAAGTGCAAGGAGGGACCACTGCCCAGTTACTTGCCACTGTTTAGAGTGGACCATGTAAGCAGGCAGGGACTTAGGGCGCATTGTCTTCGTCCTGCCATTACATAATTCCACCATTTTGTCTTTTTTGTCGTTGAGTTTTCATTTATAGGTGCAAATTCAATTTGTATTATCGGATTAATCTACAAAAATTAGCAAACCCACATACTTACAATTAACTGAACCTTCCCATTTGTTCTGTCCCTGTATAATGGTAGTCTGTAACTAAATACAAGTACCCAAATACAACATAGCACCATACTTAAGTTTTTTTTCAGGATATTTTAGGTTCTCAATATGCTCCTGTCTATTAGATTTTTTATCATAATGAGAGACAGTTGTACACTAGCTCTTTAAGTCAAGAACAAGTTTATATCGTAATGAAAGGTAACACACATCTTTAATCCCACTATCACTGTATCTTAAGGCTTCCCTACAGTGCTGATAATGATAATCCTAATTATAATGCTGAGTATGGAGTGGCCACTGTAAAGGGAACATTAAACTGAGCATGTGGCCCCTTTAGTATACAGTGATGATTTATCTTCAAACTGGCATTCACTTCAGTGACACAGACAACTTTTAAATTTGTATACCAGATTCCAAAATTAACGTAATATCAGACTCCGGAATTAATTTAAATTATAATCCTCCTACTCCTAGATCAAAAATTATTCAAGACCACCCACCAGACCCAGGAAACCTGTCAAACTGACAGGATGCAAAAATCTTTGAATATTGGCTACATGCCAATGAGTAATCCTCGGCCATCTGTTATTCATGCCCAGTTCACATATATTTTGTATTTGTGTGTCCATTTTTAAAGGACACGTATCTGAACAGCATCATTTGTTTCCCTGTTGGAAATAAATCATCTGTTCTTCATGGATGGCACGTGGATCCAATGTTTGTTTGTTTCACTGCTCTTGAAGTGTTTTTACTGTGCACCTTAGTGTAGAAAATCTGCACAACTGGGGGCGTGGCTTGATAATGGTGTGATGACATGCAGTGCATGGGCTCCACACCTTCTGCCAGCAGTTGGGAGATGCAGTCTCAGCTGCCAAAGGTACAACAATCTCCCACAGCCAGTGGGGTCTGGAGCCTTGGCCTCCTCACAGTCGATGGCTTCAACTGGCCACCAGCAACCGGGTTTATGAGCCAGCCCCATGTAATCAGAGTTTCAGTCCCCTAGGTAGCTTATACAGACCCTCCCCAACAGGCATGATCTGGACTCTGCTATTCAGAGACTTGGGTCTTCACAACAGTTGGCTCTGGAGGAATTTAGAGAGGACCATGAAGAGGTGGCTACTCACACTTTAAAGGACATCTATTACCAGGATCAAGGATTCTAAACTAAGCGCACTAACATACTGCCCCCTGTGGCAGGATCTGCTCTTCTCTTAGTTTCTTATGCCAAGGTTTTTACCCAAAAAGTCTTTTAAATTTTGCAAATGAGCCTGAGGGTCTCCAGGTTCCATAGGTGTTAATGGAGCCTGGAGCACCTCAGACTCATTGCATCATTATAAAGCCTTTTTTTCTTAAAAACAACAGCATAGGAAGCTTAAAGAAGGCACACATTAGCATGTCAGTGTGCTTGGTTTACAATTCTTGATCCTGGTGGAAGATGTTCTTTAAATGTCGAAAATGGGGCTTGGAAGTGGAAATAAGACAGTCCAAATCGCATATTCAGCACTTAACAAGCCTTGGATGTTTAAGAGAACCACAGCAGACGTAATAATATACGAAAAAAGGTCACAATGCATGCCCAGCCGCTAACAATCTGAATGAAAGGGTGACACATATCTTCTGTGATATCCTTCACCGCTCTACTAATACTTGCTGTTTAGTTGCTGTTTTATAGAATCCATAGAGTCTCCAGAATGTCTAACACTGACTTGTGTGCTCCCAGAGATGTCCGGTGTCGTCTGCACTATTTCACGGATAAGGAGAAGATTTTGTGTGTGGCTTGCTCTATTGCCTTCGACGTTCCCTCCTTACTCCTCCTACGGAGGGGAATTAAATCCCTAGTGTTCACATTTGGGACTTAGGTCTTGCTCCCTTGTCATATACTTCAGTTCTCCATCTTGTGCCTCTACTGAGCCTGCCCTTGAACGCACTTCTCCTTTTTCTTCCTTTCCTCTTAGCCCCCAGTCTAGGGTTGCTGGTTGACCACTGTTGGTTTACTTGTCCCTTGCCCAAGCCTTCCTCAGAGTTCAACTCCCTCCAATATTCCTGATCTTTCCCATTCCCTTCTCTTTCCCAGGTTCTGACTTCATTATCCTACTAATGGAGGTGCCTGATCTGGGAGGTTTGGGGGGTCCAGTGCAAATCGGTGATTGGCTCCCTCAATGTGAAGGGATTACACAGCCCTGAGAAGAGGCCCATACTTTTAATTTGCTTAGAGGGAGGAAGATACAGATTGCCTTTGTTCAGGAGACTCATCTTACTGAAGTGTGACCATACAACTTCACAGATAGAAGGTATATACACACCTATTACACCTACTACGCTACTGACCCTAAGGCTTGAGGCACCTTGATTTTGATTTCCACCTTGGTTCCTAGTCAAGGGCAAGATAGCTAACAGTGTATATACGTTTGCCTCTCTTTACTTGGGGCCAGCACAGGCCCTCTCCTCTTTTTAAAAAAAATTATTTTCTCATAAAATTCTAATAAAAGAATTTGCCGAAGGAATCTTAATCATTGCGGAAGACCTAAATGTTGCATTAGACCCAAGTATAGACACGTTTTCTGGCTCTTCCTCTGTGTCACCGGCCAGTCTGCGTAGGCTAAGGGAACTGCTCCATGACAGACGCGTGGAGACTCTTGCACCTCTCTGCCAAAGAATTCACATTCTACTCCGTGACCCATAACACTTACTCACAATAACATTACTTTTTCCACAGCATCCTGGGCCTCCACCAAGCGACCATTGTGCTCTATTGTGCTTAATTTGCCTGAACCTACTGATTGATTTCCAATTGTAGTGGAAACCGAACACATTGCTCTTGAAGGACACAATGGTTGCAGTAGAAATTAGGGTATCCCTTTAAACTCATTTTTCTGGGACTTCTTCAGAGGGCATTCATCCATGCATTTCTTGGGAGGGCCACAAACACAACATTCGCAGTATATTGATCACCTACAGTTCTCGCCGCAAACTGAAGAGGGCTTGGGAGATAACATCCCTACTGGATAAAATTAGGAGGCTGTAGACATCTCATAAACGATCCCCCACAGACGAGGCACAGTTAATTGGTAAGGGAAAAGGGGTCTAGGCCAAATGTTGCAGACTATTTATGAATACAGGCAGTCGCCAGGTTACGTACAAGATAGGTTCTGTGGGTTTGTTCTTAAGTTGAATTTGTATGTAAGTCGGAACTGTATATTTTATAATTGTAACCCCAGACAAAATTTTTCAGGTCTCTGTGACAATTGAATTTTAAAAATGTTGGATTGTCATAAGAACCAGGATTAACACTAAAACTTCATTGCAGACCCCTATAATAAGTGTTAGAGCTGTTTATTGTACCCTAAGGAAAAAGTACAGTACATTACCATTATCTAGAGGTCCGTTTGTAACTAAGGGTCATCTGTAAGTCAGGCAGTCTTAAGTAGGGGTCCGCCTGTACAGTAATAAATGTGACAGGTCCTTAGCCAGGGCATTGCAGCTCCAACGTTCCGATACTTAAACTCCTGAACTCTCAATGCCTTCAGGAATCACTTGAAATCTAAATTCTGACATAATAGCCACATTTTGTGACTATTATCATACATGGTACAACAGAGTATGCAATTCGCCGTCAGCTATGTGGGGTAAGATACAGTTCCACCTCTCTGAATCTGACCTTCCCACCCTTACTGAGGAAGAAGCAGAAACCTTAGAGGCCCCAATCACTGATTTAGAGTTTCCATTGGCAATTAAGGAAATCCAAGCAGGTAAAGCTTGGCTCTGGCCCTGAAGGCTTCTCCCCACCATACCCTCCCAGCAACCATTGCAGTAATACCCAAACCTGGGAAGGATGTGACTCTATGCTCCTAATTACTCGCCGATCTCCTTGTTAAACCAAGACATAAAGCTGTTTACTAAGGTCAGGGGTTCTGTGTATAAGATAGCAGCATACACCGGTGACCTGCTCTTCTTTCTCACTAACTCCCAGGTCTCCCTTACAAATTTAATCCAGGAAATACATTCATTTGCTCAATTGTCTAACTTTCATGTTAACTGGTCCACGTCACAGGCCTTAAACATCTCCCTATCTGCAAGCCTCAGGGAAACATTAGAAGCGTCATTTAACTTTAAGTGGGAATCCCTACATAACTAGATATTCAGCTGTCCACTTACCTGACTAAGCTTTAAGCATTAAATTTTCTACCAATACTTAAAAGAGTATAGGAGGACTGCTCCAGGTGGAGCAGGGGTATCTTCTCATGGTTCGGTAAATGTGCTACAGTAAAAATGAATATCTTGCCTTGTTTATTCAATATTTTCCAGGCAGTCCCTATTACATTGTTAAAGGCCTACTCTTAGTCACTGAATGCTATTCAGCATAAATTTGTTTGGGCTGGCGAACCAGCTAGAATTAAACGCATTAATCTATACTGACCCAAAATGTTGAGGGGCAGGGGGGGGGGGGGGGTGTTGGACTCCCAGACTTTTCATATGGCTGCCGTAATTCTAGCTTGCAGCCCCAGATATGCCTAAAGCATACTGTAATTCCCTTACAGATAACACCATGGCTTGACCCTAGTAAGATGCTTACCCCGAAAACCCATCCTACATTGAATTCAACTGTTCATTGCTGTGAAATAGTAAGAGAACGCCTTTTACCCCAGCAATCCTTGCTCACGCTGAACCTGAGTTATCCGGATTTTTCTCCAGGATGTGAGGATATTGTTTTCAAACAGTGGAGAGGAGCGGGTAAAATCAGAGCGGAGCACTTGATTAAAGATTCTACCTGACTATCTACCCAGTGGCTCATGGATCTCACAGATCCTAGCCCACTGGGTTAGTGGAGAGCACAACATTATCTAACCTCCCTGCCTTAGATAATGTTGCAGGGCCGATTCTAGCTTTTTTGCTTCCTGAGGGGAAAACTGAAATGCTGCCCCCCCCAAAAAAAAATTTAAATCCTAGCCCTGATTTCCTCCTGTAGTCAGCCCACTGAATTTACAGACGCATCTTTTTTTAAAATCTTTTAAAAGTATGCCTACAACATTGCTAACAATATTCTCATACAAGACTAAAAATCAATGACACCCTGTGACTGGCAATACACAGGCTGACCCTGTCTCACGCACCAGTATCAATCAGTGACACAGATATTAGTGGCTTCTAGTAACTTACAGGTGACACTTTGCTCCATCAGGAAGAGGACTTCATTATGATTTCTGCAGGCCATGGTATATCACTGCTGAATTCACCGCCAGGTGTCTTCAGCTCCATGCAGTATCTCCACACTGTGTCCGTAAAAATACAATAGTCACTTACAATATAATATCACCTGGATAACACTGTGCTCCTAAATATTATATATCCCAAACTACACAATTTAATATGCAGCCTCCTTATAATTTAATAAATAGTGGCACCCTAATGAATTAATAAAACACCACCCTAATGAACAGCCCCCAATCAAATTATATACAGAACCCCTTATACAGCCCTCCTGTAATTAAAATCTGCACCCCATAGACGGAACCCACTTTAATTATATACAGTATGCCATAACAGCCTCCCCATAAATGCCCCCTTTATACATAAGATCTGTCCCCCATATTAAATCCCCCACCAGTTAAGTTTTATAAAGTAACATTACATACAGTACATATATCCACCCCTCCCCATACACCTACTTGTGTATAGAGCACCATACTGAGTTATCGCCCCTCCCCCCGGTTTTGTCATATATATACAGCTCCATAACTCTGCCGCCCCCAATTAAGTTAGTATTTGGGCCCAATATTTAAACATCCCACTCTACTTTTTTATTATATACAGCCCCCCAAATGAGTTTTCGTGGCCAGTTTAAACATAATAAAACTTTTACTTACCTACTTCCATGCCGTGGTCCTCTCCTCCAGGATTTTCTGCCGGGCAGCCCTTCCTTGCACTGCGTAACGTCATCAAATGCCACCTGCGTCCTCCAGAGGACAAATGGGTCTGCGCTGCTCTGCACCACTGTCGGGCAGTATTGACTGCCAGCGGCAGGTCCGTACTGCTAGCGGGCGGTTCGGGCAAGTGCTGCCTCCTTCTGCACTCCACATATGCCGCCTGAGGCAGAATTTTCATCCCGCCTCATGGCAGATGTGGCCCTGAGGCCACATGGGTCAGTTTTTAAACTGATGAATATTTTGGTACTTCTTTAACCTTTTGTAGTTATGTTTTTTGCTTTGGTCACTGTATAATGTCCTCTGCATGTACCCAAATCACATGGCCTCAACCTAAGGGGACATTTTCTTTTTTTATAAGTGTTAGGCTACATTCACACTAACGTATGGGGGACGTATATACGGCCGATATACGTCCCCCATACACTTCTATGGGCGCACGGCACCCTACAGGACCTGTCCTATCTTTTCCCGTAATACGGGGCCGTGCGCTATAGGTTGCTATGGAGAGGGGCGGGGGTGAGCTGCGCTCACCTCCTCCTCCTCTCCCCGTACACTGCCGTTGCCCGCTACGGTACGGGCGGGCAACGGCAGTGTGAATATAGCCTTAGATAACTTTAGGTTTTCTGTTTGACTAATATTAACTCTGATGAAAATCATGATTATTATCTTTATTACAGCCATTTATACTGATCAATCTGGAATTGTAGACATTCCAAGGTTCCAGTGGTTAAATCTCAAAGAATGTATTTTCTATTTTAGTCTGGAGTATTTTGTTTCTCAGTGTCAGCCAAGAACTGAATTTTCCCTACACATATACCGTAACCACCCTTGTTGTTATGGAGAACAGCTGAATTATATGAAAATACCAAGAAATGGCTTGGCAATCAGACGTATCCTATTTGTGTATTGGACACATTACTGAAACTAACATTTATTATGAAAAAACTTTACAACTTCTCCATCATATTTTTGCAATGTATGTTATAAATAAAATATATATGTAAAAACCATTTTACAACATTTGGATGCACAAATGTAAATTTAAGGTTAAAACACATGGTTGTTGTCAGTCTGTGAATCACAGATCGAACAGTGTGCTGTTTCACAGACCTACTATGCTGGCAGTGATTCGACTCCATGCATCATAGCGAAATATGACGCATAAAGAGGCCCTAGGCTGAGGCTGCACACATAGATTTATTACCATTTACCTATACATCTGGAAATATAGACCAAACTGTCACAATAATTGATATAGACAGTGAGAATGGCAAAACTGAGCCTTGAATTTACATGCAAACATTTATTATAATGGGGGTCATTTACTAAGGGCCCGAATCGCGTTTTCCCGACGTGTTACCCGAATATTTCCGATTTGCGCCGATTTCCCCTGTATTGCCCGGGATTTTGGCGCACGCGATCGGATTGTGGCGCATCGGCGCCGGCATGCACGCGACGGAAATCGGGGGCGTGGCCGAACGAAAACCCAACGGATTCGGAAAAACCGCCGCATTTAAAAAAAGAAATGTGTCGCTTGGGACGCGCTTACCTTCACTTGGTCCAGCCCGGTGAACTCCAGTGCGTTCAGATGCTTTTCAGCGCAGCAGCGCCACCTGGTGGACGGCGGAGGAACTACCTTGATGAATCCCGGCCGGACCCGAATCCAGCGCAGAGAACGCGCCGCTGGATCGCGAACGGACCGGGTAAGTAAATCTGCCCCAATGTGTTTACACATTCAAGTGTCGATCATAAAAAGACAGAAAAAGATTTTCTTGTTTTATAACCTCTGCCCGTTGTGGATTCACAACACTGTAGCCAGGTTTTATGAAGAAGCATATGAATAAGAAGAAACTGTAAGTCTATCTGTAAAGCACCAGCTAGGAAATAAAAATAATCTTTATTTCTATAGCGCCATCAAATTCCACAGAGCTTTACAAATCATAGGGGACATATACAAATAAAACATTACATTACAGAGTACAAACAGTCATATGGAACAATAGGAGTGAGGGCCCTGACCGCAAAAGCTTACAGTCTATGAACCCATGAAGCACCATATATTTAATGCAACAGTAGGATCTCAGTAAAGTTAGGGGCACACAAAAGTGAGATGAATATCAGCTTGAATGTTTGAACATTTGAGACTTAGGCTAGAAGTTGGTTCTGTGTGCTGTTTGGATTTCATGCACCGACCACAGTGTAGAGGAAGGTCCTCTGTGCATCATAGTGATATGTGATGCAGGGATTCCCTTCTTCCTTGCAAAACAACAGTACCAACACTGTAATCATGATCACAGCATACCGCTGCTGTTCTGTGGGGAAGCAGAGGCTCCATGCATAATATATCACGTTGATGCATAGAGGCCTGTCCTCTACACTGTGGTTGGCGACCAAGCCGATTTTTAACTCAGTTTTCATCCTTCTTTCAAGGCCTAGGTGCATCTATGTAACTTTCATTTTTCACTGATCTTCATAAACCAAGTCTATGAGTGAACAGTGAAAAACACACATCATACTAGATCACATGCTCTATTTTTACAGAACAGACACATGGTGATGTGAACGGATCCATTAAAAAGTACTGTATTCATTGTAGCTTTGTGCTGTTAAAAATGCAGTGGGTCCAAGTATCTAAATCCTAGTGATCACACATGTATTTCTATACTAGACGGGATACATGTCAGTAGTGGAAAGACCCCTATACTCTATGTATGAAATTTCCCACTTTGCACTAATGAAACAGAGCACTGAAACCATAAGAAAGATAATTTTTAAACATCTTTTAGCTTAACAAAAGTGTTGAAGTGGGACAATCACTTGAAAGTGTTACCCTTCTCTGAAGGTACTGTACAGGGACTGATATTGCATTACTGCCTGGAGCACATTAAGAAGGAGGGAGGTATAGAAGATTTGAAATTCTGCAGCAGAGAGGTCACTCATTCCATACAGCTCCACAAACAATTTCCTTTATACTATTGAATGGTAGAACATCAAAGCAAAGTTACTTTTGAAATATGGTAACCAGAGTAAAAGCGTCTCTTTAGTATCATTACCATACAGACCGAAGTGGACACTTCTCAACATGAAACAAGAAGACAAATAAATAAAGCTGAATATTGCATATGAATATTATGAAGCAAAGTTGCATGCTAAAAAATATTAGAATACAAGCTGTCAGCAGGGTAAAGCGACAGCAATACACGTTTATAAGTCTACGTCTAGCGATGAGTGGATCCGTTATGATCTGGGTCTGTTCATTGCTATTTATGGCTAGGCTGACCATATGACCTGATGGAGGTCAAAATATTTTTTAACTCCATAGGAGAGTGCAGAAAAATCCTACACAGATTTTTTTTTGTTATTTTTTACAATATGAACATGTTCAATCAATACCTATACAGTTGTATACATAAGAGGTACCAGAACAAGGGGATCCTTGGGCTAATCAATATGAATGTTCACCCCTTATAAATATGCAGACCCTATGGACATGCTCTTTTAACTGTCCTATAAGCACTGCACACAAATTATATCATTAAAAAAATGGAACTCCAAAACAGGACTAAAAAATTGATTAAATGTAAATCAACTAACAGACCCTAGAAAGTAAGTGACTTTTAGCCTGATGGCACAACAAGGTGATTGGTCAAGGAAAACCAACTGGTTGAGGGTGGGACCTCGTGAATCATGAAAAATATGCTATACAGAATCCCTTCCTTCCTGTAAAACAGAAGTGCCAAACTGTGATTACAATTACATATAGTGAAATAAAATGCAAAACTTTGACATCTAAAGTTGCAGACGAATCTTTTTCTGCTGTGAGTTGTTTGTGGGATTTGGATAGATCTATGGCAGTGATGGTCAAACTTTCTACAGACCGAGTGCACAAAATACAATTAAAACCCACTTATTACATAGTGCCAACACAACAGTAACTTATTGCTCTCTGCTCTATCACATCATTCAATCTTATTGGTGTCTTGAAGACAATGGCGTAACTAGGAGTAACAGGGCCCCCTAGCAGGCTTCTGCATGGGGCCCCCCTTCTCACTAAAGAAATATACATATTTGTATACTCACACATGCAAGTTATAATCACACATTTATACACACATAAAGCATATATACATCACATATGTTATATACATGTTATGCTGTACAATGTGCAGCATAATATGTATATAATGGTGCACATCCTCCACTCTTTAAGTATGTCAGGTCGGATGAGGGGGCCCCCTGACACTGTGGGCCCCATAGCGGCTGCTATGGCTGCTACCACTGTAGTTACGCCCCTGCTTGAAGACCTAAATAAAGTTGAAATAAGGAAGAGATATTTGGATTATCAACATAGCTTCGCTCAAAGGTTCTCCTGATCAGGAAAAATCATAGGCCCCGAAGCCGAACAACTGTATACCTGTTAATTCTTCCTGCAGTCACAGGCAGCCCACAATGTTTAGAGGAAACCTACCACTTTGCAATAGGGCTTCTAAGCAGCAAATACCGTGCGCCAGCTCCTCGTTGTGTTCTTAATCCGTTGTAAAGTGTTTAAACACTTTACAACGGATTAAGAACATAACGAGTATATGCTCCGGCACCAGCTTACCCTGAGCTGGTGCACGGTACTTGCTGCTTAGAAGCCTTATTGCAAAGTGGTAGGTTTCCCTTAAAATAGAGCTGATTTAGGCATGTCCTGGGTAGCCGGAAAGAGGAGGCCTTGAATCCTGCTAGGAAAACTCGGCGCTGGGGCACCAGCATGGGTGCTCACAGAGAGGGCTAACTTCCAGTTCATTAGACCCTTGCCCTTAGGCTACCAGCAAACGACAGGTGGCGTGTTATGGGACACAAACAACATTTCTGTGGACAAGTGTTTGCTTCCCGTGTGTCCTCGGTGGGTGCACTCTGCTGTGTCTCAGGCAGTCTGCTTCACAAAGCCATGGTCGTGAATGGGGATATGTGCTGGCTGTTGAAAAAACATCAAGCACATGTCCTCAAATTATCGCTGTGTGTATAAACCTTTAAATTGGGTTTCTTTGGCTGAAACTTTGAAACCTATTTCAGAACCCACTGGAGGGTTGTCTGATATTTCAGTGGATTTAATTGGAAAAAATTATCTGTTTAAGTTTTTATCTTTTTTATCAGCATCCATCCATCCATCAAAAAGTGCTTCAATCTCTTTTCTACTTTAATAGATACTGATTATTTGGCTTTGAGTTATTTTGATAATAACTGGTAACACATTGTACAATGAAGACACACATGCAAACATTTACCGAAGGCTGCTACTTTCTCTCCTAACATATAGTTAAAGTGTGATATTTGCATTCATTAGAAGAATTTAGTCAGTCACTTATTTTATACTTGCACCTATTAGCTCCTTGACTGCTATAGCTCAGTGTACATACATGTGATGTGATCTGGTCTGGATTAACACACACCATTCTGCTTTATACAACGTTTTTCTTAGCAAGCCACTGTAAATGAGAAAGTCTGTAAAGAAATATGGAAATCACTACATATAGAGTGGCATTCATAGGGTCAGTTTGTATGCAATGTTTTCAAAATTCCGCATACCATGGATGCTATAGAAAGATTTTATCATGACACTTTTAACATAGGTTTTTCTAGCAGACAAAAAAAAACAAGAAGAAACTTACCGGTATGTACAAAATGTAAATGCTAATTTTTTAAAAAAGTCACAGAACTGGTAAAAAAAACACTCCAAAAAACACAGAAGTTGAATGTCTTTTTGTTTGTTTTTAAACCATCTGTGTATGTAAAGGAGCCGTTAAGGACTTAGCTGACCTCTGTATTTCAGTGTAGTATTGGGAAACACCACTGTTGTTATTGGTACTAGTTCTAAATTGTGAGTCTCCTCTTTATTTCTTGGCATTGCTTATTTTATTCACCAAAGGTATCAACCCCACACATTTGGAAATGGATGTCTTTTTTTTTGGAAAGCTTCACACAATTTGATTTGTTGTGATCAGTGTATGTTTCCTCTTATATAGATGTACAGATATACACGATCCGTGCCTGATTAAATGTGCAATTATTTACGTTGATGCTGAGGAATAATAATGAAAATTGTAAATGGCTTCATACTGCAAAACTACGATTTGCAAAAAGCCTTAATATACCTTAAAAATGGTTGCACTCCAAAACGGAAAAAGTAGATTTATTCCCTACATTTTGGTTGAGAAAGCACACTCTTTCTCAGTTTGTGAACCGAAATAAGTCAATTTTCTTTTCCAAATTTGAACTGCTTCTACAATTTGTTACTATTAGAAAAACGACCTTCTCAGACTCCTGTTGCACACACATATATTATCCCAAGTGCTTCTCTTTGTATCATAATTTGATATACAAAGGCATACATAATTTTTATGAAATCATTGGACCCAAACTAGTTAGACTGGGATACACAAGGAAAACCTAACACAAAACAAACAAAAAGATCATTAGATACAACATTTGTTATTGGTTATATAGTATGAATGTTTGGAATATTGGAAAACAAAAAACCCCTTCGCTTTATTAAGGTCCTCTGCGCCTGGCTTCATCTCAGACATCTTATCCCTTTAAAAACTGTGCAGCTGGCGGGAAAAACAATCTATGATTTATGTAAACCCAGGCAAGTCACATGGTTTTCAGGAAAAGATGCCTCCCCATGTCATTTCTCCCCACGCACTCTCCTCCAGTACTCACTCACTCCCTCCCTTCCCCTCCCCCTGATGTTCTCTTTCTCCCCAATGTGGCCTCAGATTGGCATGCAGCAGTTTGCTAAGGAGGCCTAGGGAGGAGAAGAAGGAAGGAGGGAGAAAAAAAGGGAGTAAAAGGCGACCTAAAATGACACAGGAAACCAGAAAATTAACCTCTTTACTGCCACAGGGCTCAAAAATAATGTATAGGCACACATATTCTCGAAACCAAGCACAACATACACAGATGTTATATCAGTTTTCTCATTTCCCTTGTACATTCCAATAGTCAACAACATGAACCTATCTCACATAACTAACATAGCGCAAACTTCAGACATGCCGTACAAGCATTGCATAACACTCTGAAGTCCGTCACAAACAAAAAAAAAGGCTTATGTGTATGTAGAAGACACAAAAACCTCAATCTATATATTACGAACATCTGCAGTGCTCTCCGATCTGGAGACCCGGGAAACATACAAAATGTAATATTAACAAACATACAAGCATCTTACCATATGATAAATGGTGACCCTCAGCATTTTGTAATATATGATTTTTGTACCGCAGCGCGTTAAAATTACATTGCATGAGGCAATTTTTGTGTTTGAAAAAGAATTAAAATATTTGCAGCCAAATGCACAATTTGCAAGCAAACTGCAATAGGAACACAGATAACACAGCATTTAATTTTATTCATAAAGCATAAAATGATTTCATCTGGAACTTCTGTGTCAGAAATTTCATTTTAGAGATAAACCGCATTACTAAAATGGTTTATTGTATGAACATGTATTTCCTTGGGGCAATGAATTAAAAATTAATTAACCGAAATTTTGATCATAGTTTAAACGGTTGAAAATCATCTTAAAAGCTTCTCACAGGGTATTTAATGAAAAGACTACTTTCATCAACTCAGTGTATGCCTCCCTTACAACTCATTCTGGAAATATAATGACAAGTCCAGATATAGTCATAGTTTTGAAAAATCCAGCTGAACAGGCAGAGCAAGTGGATTTTTTCAACATGAATTTTTTTCTAAGTATTTCAGAGAGCAATAGCGCTTTTAGTCTTCTTTGAGAAAATCCCATAATAAATGTTTATTGTCACACCAACGTATGTTATTACGCATATTTATACAAATTCTAACAGTCTATTCAGTAGCACTATCGGCTGTGTATCCACCAGACTTCTGCACAATACAACTGATGGTCCTAACCCCATTTATAAGGCAAGAAATCTCACTTATTAAACCATAACAGGGCATCTGTGATGTGAAAACTTTTTCTGGTGACTACCTCTTGAAGCTCATCAAGAGAATGCCAAAGCAAAGTAAAGCAAAGCAAAAGGACCTAGAATATGACATATTTTCAGTTGTTTCACACACTTTTGTTAAGTATATAATTCCACATGTGTTAATTCATAGTTTTGATGTCTTCAATGTGAATCTACAGTTTTTATAGTCATGAAAATACAGAAAACTCTTTGAATGGGAAAGTGTGTCAAAACTTTTGGTCTGCACTGTATATTTATACATTGCCCATAATCAAACTATATATATATAGTTCATTCATAATAAAAATAATAATAAATCTTTATTTATAAAGTGCCATCATACTCTGCAGCGCTTTACAGATCATGGGGTACATATACAAATAACAATTACATGAGCTTACATTCTATTCTTTATATATAATGTACAATATAAAGAGCAACATAAAGCAAATTATTTTAGAAATACATGCTGAAACTCCAAAGTTACTCTATCATTTCTGGGGAGAGTTTTTAGGGTGTGCTATGCAGAGGGAGAAGGGAAGCTTTCACAATCACCAATTGTCAGAAGGGTTTTTGTGTCATAAAACCATGGTCCACATGGCACCCGATCGTGGTCCTGCCATGAATCATGGACCATGCACTGGCTACATTTCACTGCCAAACCCTGGGACAGAGTATCTTAGTGATAAATAATGCAAGGACTCTCCTCTTCCCCAAAAATCAGCAGCACCAAACTGTTATCAAGATAAAAGAAACTTTAAGCTCCAAAAGTGTTTAACAGAAAATACATTTCTAACAGAAAACATCACTTGTTTTTTACTTACAACTAGATTTTCAAACACCCTATTATGGAATTTTGAGGAAATTTAACTCCTGTTTCTCTGAAGGACCTATCCTAAAATAATGAAAATAGAGGGGAAGATTTATCAAGCTGTCTGAAAGTCAGAATATTCCAACCAATTACAGCTCAGCTTACATTTTACCAGTGCTCATGAATATTTTAAAGGGGAGCTGTGATTGGTTGCCATGGGTAACTTAGAATATTCTGACTTTCAGACAGATTGATAAATCTGCCCCAGAATGTTTCTATAGCACCATAGTATCCTACAATGCATGTACAACCAAAATAGTTGTTACAGAGTAACATCTAAAACCTTACAATTTATGAGGAGCACAGGAGATAAATGTGCTTATCCTGCACTACATATACAATCCATTGCTATGGACAGGAACTGTATAATGTTTCATTTGCCCTGTGGCACAACTGATAGGAAACTTACCACTTACCACTCTTAACCCATGGATTACAGATGACCACTCGAGGGCAGATTATTTTCAAGGGACATTGTTGCTGCTACTGCACTATGACGTTTTTAAAGATTTTAAAGCTTTGGGACCAAAGCATGATCTCCCTGGTAGGGTGTTCCATTGTACCTATACTCTACATGACATGAGACTGAAGGGAGACAATGTTGACAATTAGTTCCATCATCTATAATTATTTTATGTATATTTTATGACCTAACACAAGAAAACATACAAATGTTGAGATGCAAATATTACATAAATAGAACAGAAACCTCATGTATCTTTTGTATTTCTCCTTTTGTCAAGTAACCCTTTCACTAATTAGAGAAGTGGAGAACTCCTATCTCAAAAATAATACAAAAGATGTGTTGTGGGATTTTTCCCTTCAAGTGCTTTTGGGTGCCTGTAAAAATGTCTAGTCAGAAGTCACATTCAACTACTAAATTATACCACAATATATTGATACAGAGGTAATAGAAATTGAAAAAAAGAGCAAAAAGGTAACTATAGAGAAGAAAAAAGGTTGACATTTCTAATAAACAAATATTCAGTGCAGGCACCAAGGACATTGCTCTGTGTTCAAAAGGTATACAGTATACCCACTTGGATGAGAAGTTTGCCCTTTTGCATTGCGGTTAGTGGCTAGCACACGTCTCTGATTAGTTCTATGGGCTTATGCACACGGCCATCAATCCCAGGGCCCCCGTGTTGCAAGAGATAGAACAGGACCTTTTCATGGCTGAGTTTGCAGCTTGGTGCAGTCTTTTTCTATTGTCATCAGCCCTTGAGTGGCGCTCATCCACTATTGACACACGGGCCACAAACAAAAGCCGGTTGAGAACTGCACACACGTTCAGGAAGCCTTAAATAGACATGGGCATCTTTTGGAGCATTGGCTGGGATGCTTCTGTTCTCACTTTATAATTTTCAACCTAAACGATCACCTGAAATACTGCTCTTGTTTTTGTGTGCCAAGGGCCCATATTCTGGTCTAATTCCACAGGTTGAATACATTGTACAGGATGGGAGTACTTGCATCATACAAAAACACATGGATGGAGTTTTGGTCTGTCTTTGGGGCTTTGCTGCTCGTCAGATGAAATAAATTGGCTTTGGCCCTTTGTAAATGTTCTTATGCTGTACTTGTGTCTGGGATTTTTCTTTCAAAAAGACTCAAAAAAGGTTCAAAATGCATCAAAAGTGGCAGCACATACACCAGCAAATTATTATATTTTTTTTAAAGTAATAAATGTGGCTTAGCATGGCGTTGCACTAGCAGCAGTTCTATGTTTATGCCAGTATAGTGAAGTGGCGGGAATAGTCATGTGCTACTTTTATACGCAAAATAAGCCCAGCAAAACCAATGATAAATCTCCCCCAAGGATTCTGCCACTCTACATTACTGCCAGCCAAACTGTATCAGTGCTCCAACAGACGGGTAGTCCTTGCACCATATTTTTATATGATACAAGGACTCCCGCATTGTGCAATATCTTCAGTCTGTTGGATTGGACCTGCATACTAGTCCATTTCCACAAGCTGGACACTTATGCAGTCGGCCTTACACTACAGAAGTTAATCTATGCAATGCAATTGATAATCTGTGGGAAACTAGCTACAAGTTAATTGTTACTATTTTTCAACTGGTTTCTGCTGCAATATGAATTGCTGTGGAGTGTATGTTCCAGACATCTTTGCCTAAAATGGCTTACCAGTTTCTTTGTTTCCCTGTGTTTGGCTGCCTATATTGCAAATTTTCCAAGCTATTTCATAGTAAACTATGACTATAGTTACACCCTTCACACCCCTTCTATTGGAGCTGCAGAGGACTCACTCATTATTACCATAATTACACAGAAGTTCCACTTCTGTTTCTTTGAAGATATGTTCTTTAATCCATATTTTATGGCTGTATTTACAAGGTGGACGTTTGAACAAATTATAGCATAGGAATGTAGTCAACTGGACAATGATAAAAAACGGACTCATAATCCAATAGGTGGATTACTACTATGAGAAGGAAATAAATAGAACTAAATAAACATAATATTTTATTGGTTTTGTCCTTAACACAATGTTCAGAAATATGAATCCTGAATATATGAATGTGAACCATGGATAACTTGAGATATTGCGGTACAAGCTTTGGTAAGTTATAATTATCTGCATGAGCCATCTGCCGTGCTATAGAAACCCATTGACAAGCTGTGTTAAAAACTTTCAGCATAAAATTACGGTATTAGTGTTGCAGGTTTTTAATTCTTTAGGCAGATTTCAACCTTTGCAATATAAACGTTAAACTCCACCCCTGTCTGGACATAAATTCAGGCGTAATATACAGACATTGGCCCACATTTATTAAAAGTGAGGTAAACTGCATGTAGTCCAGAGTGCACCAGCACCGGAGCGTGGTCTTCATGAATCCGAGTACATAAATTGAGTGCACCAGTTTTTTTTATATTTGGTGCAATCAGTTTAACAAGTGTGTGCCACAATTATGTTGGATGCACTGGTACGCCCATATATATGCACATAATTGTGTCACGCCATGCACACTCCAGTCGCGACAGATAACTGGCCGAAAAACTTCATATATACATGTCTAAGCAGACGGCCTGTAAATGTGGGACATTTTGTTTCACCGCAGCCAGAATCATTGCAGAATTTCTGCAGGTATTACACAGTGATTTCTCTCCTTTGGTTGTGGCCAAAATGCTGAAAATAAGGCAACCCCTGATTGATAATCTGGGTAATCAAAAGGAAATCTACCATCAAAATCCATCATGATAAACCAGGGACACTTACTCATAGATCCAGGCACCGTGACTGGTAATCTCCTTATATTTGTTATCCATGGTCTGATTCATTCATGCTTGATTTTTATGACGGATTTCCTTTAATGGTGTCTCAAGATCTTTGTTAGTTTTCCATTGCCACCACTTCTTGTGTGTAGATGAACATGTACAGTAGTTAACTTGAGTTGGAGTGACCTTAGTGTTAATGTTTAGTATGTTGTGTTCTTGATCACAGTAATTGGAGACCACTTTCAATGCAATACACACTTCACAACTTGGGCATAAGTGATTGTCTGAAAGATAATAATAATAATAATTCTTTATTTATATAGCGCACACAGATTACGCAGCGCTGCACAAAGCATGTCAAATTGGTCCCTGTCCCCCTGGGGCTCACAATCTAAACAACTTAACAGTATGTTTTGGAGTGTGGAAGGAAACCGGAGTACCCAGAGGAAACCCACGAAAACATACAAACTCTTTGCAAATGTTGACCTGGGTGGAATTCAAACCCAAGGTTCCAGCGCTGCAAGGCAGAAGTGCTACTCACTCAGCCACCATAAGATCATGAGTATACACTGATTGGCTACATGTGCTCCAAGGCTCCTAACCAACACCAGGAAAATCTCTGAATACTAGGTGTTGGGAAGCTCTGTAAATGTATTTTTTTTATTACTAATTTATAATAACTATTTATTGTTAAGGAAAAAAGTTCTTGTACTGTATTAGCCTGTGGTGAGAAATATTACAGAGTTCTAAGATATTGATATCTCTTTTTGGCTCACTAAATGGCTGATGAATATAGCAAGCTTCATGACTACAGAATCATCATAAAGCATGGTATAACGCAATAGGGCACATTTACATGTTTCAGTTGGACTTTGCACGTTGTTTTAGGTGAAAACTGCTTGCACTGGTATTTAAGAAGTGCCTGCGCCACCTTTGTGTTGCACTCAACCCTTTTGTGGCACGGTTGCGCTAGCCATCATACGACACAAATTAGGGAACGTTCTGGTGCTCTGTCAGATTCAACATTCAGACTCCGACAGAATTGTGTCACACGCCCCATGTTAAAGGTCCACCAAAAAAAAGTGCTACACTCTGTCGGAGCAGTGCAGGGGGCGCCAGATTCATGAAGAGAGTATGGACCAGAAATCCTGAATCTGGCGCCCCTTGCACACTATACACGCAAACTGCATTTAGTGCAGTTTGCACTGTTCTTAGTAAATGTGCCCCAATATCTGAAGAAAAACATATTTTTACACAAAAGCACTTAGTTGCCTTAAGAGTTTCAGTTTACTCAAATGGAAACTAAAAAGGAAACGGAAACATATTACATACTGAGATTGGTCTGCACTCAAAGAACCAATTACAGTAGACCAAGCATTAATAATCAGCAAGTACATTGTCAGGTACTCCAGCTGATCTGTTTGGAAGAGCTGTAAAACAGGTCATCCAGAGGATAGACTTCCACAAATTTTGTGGTAACTAGACCATAAAAGTACTATGTTTACACCAAGTGCTTCCTGTTCTGATGTGGGATCAAAGCATTTAGCTACAGTGTTTTGCTCTTACTTATTTCCAGGCAGAAGATCTTTAAATAATTGACCTATTTTTTACTAACCCCACACAGGACAGGATATTAGAGACATGCTTAGATGGTATATACCCTCATGTAGACAAAAAGTTATCTAACTTAAGGCATATATTTCATTCAGAATTTAATTAATTTGGCCACATTTAAGTCCGTTTTTTTTCCAGAAATTGTAATTTATTTACTAATTTTCTTTATAAAAATATATGAATATTGATTTGAAAGTGTAAGCCCTCATGCACTCAAGCTTGAATATGGAACACATGCTAGCACACAGCCCCATTAACCACAGCCCCCTGCATGGGCCGAATGCACAAGGTCCTTTTCCTGCCCAAACTTGTTGCTCAAACAGTCTTTTTCAATTGTCATCGGGCGCATGACCAGACCTCAAATGCCAATGACACATAGGATCAGTAAACTGCACTTGTCATGTATAAGAGGCCTAACACAAACTAACTGGTGCACTAGAGGACAGGAAGATCATGCTGTAAGTATAGGTATAGATTGTAGAAAGTCCCATTCAAAACTGGACAGATAATGGGGCACATTTACTAAGGGCTGTGCGCTAGTTTTCTGGCGAACTTTGCACAGGTATTTAAGAAGTGACTGTGCCACAATTGTGTCACATCGGACCCTTTTATGGCACAGCTGCATTAGGTATTATTACGGGGCGTTCCAGTGCTCAGGCAGACCGCGCGCCAGATTTATCATGCAAAGTCTGATAGAAGTGTGTTGCGTGCCCTATGTTAAAAGTACACCAAAAATAAGGTTGGTGCATTTTGTCGGGGTAGTGCAGGGAGCAACAGATTCAGGACTTCTGGTGCCCGCTCTTCATGAAACTGGTGCCATTTGGTGCAGTTTGCCCTGTTCTTAGTAAATGTGCCCCAATGATCCACAGAAGGGTCACCTTCCATGCTGGTTTATTAGTACAGTAACCTGTCAGATCTAATGTATGACCTAGGGAGCAGAATTCAACCAAAATTACTAAAATAACGATTCAGGTACCTGTTTGAATTTTTATATAATTAAATCCTAATTATTCTCTATAATTGATTCAGATCTACTATTGTAAAGAATATGGAGTGCCTCCATATGCTTAGCCACTAACTTGATCCTACACAGGCTTTTAGACAACAGATTGCTACACAGATATTCTGTTGGTGACAGATGGCTAGTGTGGAGTTTACATGTACTGTATGTATACTCTTATTACAACTATTTTAAACATGTATTATAACGCGGGGCTCTGTCATTAATTCCTGGAAGGAAACTGGGTGAACCTAAGAGCTAATACATTTCCTATGCTGAGTAGTTTTCTTGATCAGCAGTGAAATGTGAGTTGAATAGGCCCCAGCAACCCTTTATGACCTTCCCTATCCATCTGTAAGACAGAAATGAACCGGATACAGGCTTGAAGAAACGCCACATTCCTAGCATTCTATTCTTCCTACAGACTTTACAGACAAGCCCACCTGCTCCGCTGGCTTTACTAATGAAAAGCACTGCAGCCCTCTCCCAAAATGTATTCTGCTTATGTATCCTTTAATATATATCACAGAGAAAGAAATATTGCAGGGGCTCAGCGTATATATAATATGTGATTAAAGTTACTGCATTCTTTCTTGATCTTATATTACCAGTTCTGGAAAACACACAACATGTAAACACTAAATGATTTACTTATCCTGCTTCCCCTTCTATAAAGCAGCGGTAAAATTGTCGTATGTTTCTGTTTCACAGTGTGATAACTGAGGTTTATATGTTACTTTACAATAACATATCATGATACAAGCTGTGCCATTGATAAGATAACCTCCGCTACATTGACTCTAACATCTGTACCGGATACACTTAAATAATAAGTAGTTATCTCTTTATACACCATTGTATATCCTCTTATACTTTAGTACAGTACAAGTTGTGACTTGATACCAAATACTGCAATGAGCCCCCCAATCTAACTCCTGTCTCCTAATTCCTTCACCTCTGTGGTGCATGGGCGGGCGGGGAGAGGAGAAGGCTGTTGCTCAGAGCTCAGGAATGCATAGCCAATGTGGCAGCAATAGGAAACAACCTCAGATTATAGCAAGGGGCCCTACTAAGGGAAACTCCAGCCATGTCCAAGCTTAATGTAAACATTGTATAGCAGAAAAGTTTAAGAGAGAGAGAAAGAAGCTGGAAAAAACAAACATAAATACATCAACGCAGACATTTTCGTGTCCGCAGACTCTGATAAATGTAGCAACTATACGCGGAATTATGAGTCTCTGTAAAGCTGGATTTACACGCAGCGTTTGTACAGCATTTTGTGAGGTATTTTAGTAATCATAAATGTTGTAGTAAGATTTCCTATAGCCTCAATAGTAAATAAATGAAATGTCTAAAAAATAGCATTTTATGACTTTTTATTGAGGATCTGGGTTTTTTGTTTACATTCTGTATTTTATTTTTATTGTTTCATTCTGTCATTTTTCTCCACAGGATTATATACTTTAATGGAGTTTGGAATGTAAAAAAATATATGTTTCTTATGTTAAAAAAAATGTACAATTTGAAAAAAGACAGATGCTTGCTGCCTGTGGTGAGTTATGAAATGCATTGCATAGTATTTTTTTCTTTTTGTTTTAGACAATGGTATTTTTTTGCAAATCACAGCATGCTCTAAGACTTCTTTTCAAGTGTTTCCTCTATATGGAGAACGTGCTTCTTAAAAACATAATGGGGGTGACTTATCAAGTGCTGGCACATTGCACGCCTCTTGTTAAAACTGGTGCCCAACCATGCGGCAAAGCAAATCCATGGCACATGCAGCCTAGCGTAAAATTGCACTATATCCTGCGCCCAAAAATTGATGCAGGCTACAGCTAGTGTGCCGACGCAGGGCATGCCAAACGCTAGCTGGCCGGCTTTGCTGTGGGCCACGGGCCACTCATTGCCCTTCCCTGCCTAGTTGGCATAAAAGTAACAGAAGGGGAGAAAAAGTGTGCCAGTGCATCAGGAGTTTAGACTTTATACCAGGCTTTTAGGCCAGTACAAGTCTTGATAAATCCCACCAATCAATGTGTGGCTAGAAAAATAAACATCAAGGCAAAAACCAAAAGTGACAGACAGGGTCGGACATTCCTCAGTGGTCATTCCACTACAATTTCGAACATCAGAAAAATGTAGCAATTCCAATGCAGCAGTGGGACAGAGCATTGCAAAGGTTGAATTCAGAAACCCGGATCCCCAGAAATCATTAACATGTGGTAAATTGGAAACCTAATTAGTATCCTGCTAATGTAAATTGCTTTGGATCAACTGCAGGAGATTTTGCTGCAGCAAATCCACAGGGATTTTACCCTGTTAAAGCCTATTAAAGCAAAACTATAAAGGTGATGCCACACATGGCGTTTTGAAACCGTTTTTGGTCCGTTTTTAAGCAGTGTGTCCAAAAACGCATGCGTTAAAAAAACAGTTAAACAGTTTTAATTAAGATAATTGGTAAAACCTGTCAAAAATGGATGCATTTTTTAACAGACTGCTTAAAAGCGGACCAAAAACGGGTATAAAACGCAATGTGTGGCATCACCCTAAGGGCGCGGTCACAAGGTGAGATTTGGTTGTGTTTTGAAACGCATTATAACAGCTGAGGAGAGGTGATTTGCCTACATTACATTACAATTAACATTTGCGTTTACAAAATGCAGTGTAAATGCGATGTTAACACATGTGTTAACACTATGTTAACAAAACAAAAACATGAATGCATCGTTAATGCATGCATTAGCATTGTGTTTACATTGCGTTTTGTAAAAGCAAATGTTAATAGTAATGTAATTAGGCAAATCACCTCCCAGCTGTTGTAATGCGTTTTAAAATGCAAAGAAAACGCAACCAAAGCGCACCGATTTTATTAAAGTGTTTATGCCAGTTTTCTGTCTGACTTTGCACTGAAAATAATGTGCAAACTGCTTGTACATGTATTTATGATCTGTTTGCGCAAGTTTTGTGTCCGCTGCTCCCCACAATTCTGCACGTAAAGGATCGTTCCGGTGCCGATGCACCACATTTATTACTGTGACTCGACCGAATTGTGTTGCATGCTTTATGTTAAAGGTGCACCAAAACAAAGTTGGTGCACACTTCCCGCGCAGTGCAGGAGTGCAGAATTCATTAATCTAATAATAATAATTCCAATCTGTTTTAACACTTTTTATTTACCAGTTAATCCTGTGATTGTTCCTTCACAGTTTTCATGTCCTCAATATAAATCTACAAAATGTAGAAAATGTAAAAAAAGAAAATGAGTAAAAACATGGAATGAGAAGGTGTGTCCAAACTTTTGACTGGTTTTGTAGGAATAACCTTTTGAGAGCTACATTGGCAGTAAAATTGTTTGTCATTTAGCTTTCCAGAAACAGACGTAACTGAGACTACAGAAAATGTAATAAAAAGAGGGGATTTTAAGTGAATTTCTTAAATTATGAGGGAATATACATTAGAATAATTCATATTCCTATAAAGTTGTTTTCCACTTACATTTATATTACTTTGCTAAAGTGGAGACGTGGATTATATTCAGAAGGTCTTAGACTTGTATGTAGTTTGGAGATGCCTTCCCACTATTTGGGGCCTCAAGATTTCTTTACTAGTTGAGTTTTGATCTCAACCAGAGAACACAACACAGGATGTTGTTGGGGTGGGGTAAGGCCAAGAACATAAAATAATGGTCCAGTGTCATGTCAGTTTCATTTCTTTCTTGTTTCTGTGCAGACTCTGTGGTGTCCCAGCTCACACTGTGTGTCTCAGGATTTCTTGGAAAAATGAAAACATACCCTGGCGTACGAGGAGAAAGCAGAAAGTTCTTGTTACTTCTATAGGTTTTTTTTTTGGTAGCGAGAAATAGAAGTTTATTGAAACTTTATAGCAGTTAATATAATTCTGTATGGGATTTTAACTACACATTTTAACGAATACATTGTGTATTTGTATTGTGCCCTTTACATGCACAGATATAAATTTTGACACTATGTAACTACATATTTTTGTTGATCTTTCATGCCTACACATAAGTAATGCAGTGGACCAAATGAATATCCCGTGTTGGCAGTATAATAATGTGCCTGTATCATGTAATTATAGGTAGTCCGATCACGTGCCTCCTGCATGGCAGCCGAACATTACCTTGTGAAACTTTTAGAGTTGGACTGGCATGGCAGGCATCCAAGTGAAGAGCTGGATAAACACTTAAAGGGGTTTTCCATTTGGATCCCTAGAATAGGTTCTCCCTTTGGAACACCCAGCATTCCCCATATATAAGCATTTGTTAATAGCAAAAGGGACACAAAGGGAATTGAACAGAAGGCAGACAGCTCCTTTCTCAGTGTAGTGATCACACCAGGGGAGTGTAGAGCAGTTCCATTCATTTTAGCTGCTACACGAAAAACAGAGTTGTCTACTTACTGTTCCATTCTTATTTACCAGCTATCTGTAATGGTGTTGGTAGTTAGATCTCCAAAAATAACCCATAATATTTAAACTATGGTTTTTTTGGACTATAAGGCGCACAGGATTATAAGGCACACCATCAATAAATGCTTGCTTAAATGTCTAGGTTCATATATAAGGCGCACTGGATTATAAGGCGCACCTGATTTTAAGGATGAATGACCAGCAGGTGGCAGACCTGTGCACAGTTGAAGGCAGCTGTTGTCTGTAAGAACGGTTCATATATAAGGCGCACTGGAATATAAGGTGCACCTTTGATTTCTGAGAAAATCAAAGGATTTTTTGTGTGCCTTATAGTCCGAACAATCTGGTATACCTCTTGGTCTGCAATCAGACTTTGTGCTACTAAGTGTTTCACAGTTGAATGAGAACCAAGTGAAAAACCTCAGTGTAAACTGCAGTTTTGTTGCAGTTTAACAATTAATGAAATCATATTTTTGCCATATTTTATTAGTCCTAAATAGTGATCCTAAAACTACTTCCTATTTGGACACAGCAAGAGTAGTGAAATGAAGGTGCCAGCCATACTCCCAAATTCCCCTGCCTTTTACGTCTCTTGCACATGGATGTTAAATCGGGATGCTGAAACAACAACTTGCACACATCCTCATTTACTTCTGTGTGCTCATGTACATGCCCATGGTCTCACACCCCAATGACACACAGGCTGCAAACAAGGGACCTCTGGCCCTGCTGAAATGTACATGTTTGTGTACAAGAGCCAGAAACCTTTTTTACAGTGACCTGTTATATTCATCAAATCATGAAAAAGGGTCATCCACCAAAAATAGCTCTCCAGTACTAATGTAAAAATGGTCAGCTTCATCCATACCTCATACATTATGTATAAAACCTTTTAGTTTTGTTGCATCTGAACAAAACCAAAAGACGTTGGACAAGCATGTGATAACAACAAATCAGATTGGATTAAATAGAAGATAACATCTATAAAAAATATTCATGATTACATCCAAAACTGACAATATGTGATGTCTCACTGCATAACCTCTACCACAGACCTAAACTTATATCCAGACTATTGCCAGAGACTTCTGTAAAGCATCACTGATAAACTAAAAATGGCACACAAATGGTCACAGTCCTGTCAAGACATTGGAATAATAAAATATATAGGTGGTAAATAAAAACAGATGACAAAAAATAACGATAAAAAAAAATTGATTATGCGGTCCCTTTAAGAGAGCTGTGCATAAACAAATTTCGACAAATCTCAATGTACTGAAAACAGTAGAAAAGAATGCGCCAAAATTCCTCCAGAATGATGTGATACACTGATACAATCATACAGAAAACTTAAAGTTGCTAAACATGATTCTACAAGCTATTGAAACTGTGAAGAACCTGTCCAGAAACAGTGCAACCACAACCAGGCCTGGCACTGTCAGACTGGTGGTGAACTCACCCTGAGACATCCCTGCGGGCTATGGCCCTGCCTACAGCAGATTAGCCGCCCTGACAAGGGCGAACCCGCTATCCGGGACCTAACTAACGGTCCCTGAGTGACCCTACAAGGTGACAAGGAGGACTTCATCTGGCAGCTGCTGGATGATATAGCGGACAGGTAAAAGGAATACTGAGATAGACCAGTGTTCACACTGGTACACAGAAAACCCACACAAGTCTAAGACAGGGAAAGTGGGGTACACCAGCAGATACATGACACTGAGGGAAAAGCAACAGTTACAGAGCGACTAACGGAGTCAGACGGAACCGGGTCAAAACCAAGATGGTGGAAAAGGTACAGAATCGTATAGCAATAGAATGGTCGGTGGCAGTGGCGGATTAAGTGTCCCATGGGCCCCAGGCTGTTCACACGACTAGGCCCCCCCAGCATCCAAACCAACAGGTGCCGTATGTTAGGCCTTAAGTATTACTACTTGTATCCTCTATATTCTCTGTATACTCTATATTCTTAATCTTATACTGTTCATAAAAGTAATTTAATAATGAACTTCAAACCTGCTCTTATAATCCATCTATTCAGGAAAGCCAATCACATTCCCTAACTGCATGAGACCCTCCACCCCGACTACCATCCAGACCAGATCTCTTAGACAGTGTAGGACAGTGATGGCGAACCTTTTAGAGGCCAAGTGCCCAAAATGTAACCCAAACCGAACTTACTTATAGCAAAGTGCCAACACAAAAATTAAAAACACATATGTGTTAAATATATGGCAGGGTTTTGCTGATTTCCTCTGCTCGCCTAACACTTTTGTGCATTGTTCAGGGGAAGGATTGGGGGGGAGGGTCTTTGGGCAGAGCTCAAGTAAACCTGCAGCTGATTGGCTGAGGCTGTGCTGTCAGCCAACCAGCATTATAGATAGAATTGCCCCATTTTAATATTGATGTATTTTATTTTTAGATTTATAGCTATGTCATATGTCACATATAGGGGTCTGCTAACCCCTATATGTGACCCCAATCCTATAATGTGGGAGCAGCTTTATCAAACTGCTCTCTTCTACCAGCCGCATTGGTTTCTGTGGGAGACACAATTACATTCAGTGCTCCCCAACTGAATGCAGAGTTACTGCGTATGCACGCCGACTCTCTATTGGTTTCTCTGGAAGCGACTGATACTTTCAGCTCTCCCTGGGTAAATGTAGAGCTACCGCGCATGCGCAGGGGCTCTGCAATGATGTCTATGTAGCGGCGTCAAGTTTCGTTTAACAGGACAGACGGAGTTTCATCGGCGACAGCGCACATGCCCACAGGAACGGCTCTGCTGAACTCCCCCTCATACTGTACATATTCACGTATAAGCCAAAGCTCCTAATTTTACCCCCCTCCCGAAAAAAAAAAATAGGGAAAGTTATTGACTAGAGTACAAGCCCTAGGGTAGGAAATGCAGCCGCTACTCTA
The DNA here is from genome assembly GCA_019512145.1 of Engystomops pustulosus. Lineage (NCBI taxonomy): Eukaryota > Metazoa > Chordata > Amphibia > Anura > Leptodactylidae > Engystomops > Engystomops pustulosus. Next base: position 38,021,890 of record CM033642.1, read on the forward strand.
ATAACATGTCCAGCAAAAGCTGCACTTCATTAATGAAATGTCCTTCAGCAGAGCCCCCCTTTACTGAAATGTCCACTGGCAGGGTCCCCTTTTACTGAAAGTCCACAGCATATGCCCCCTTTAATGAAATGTCCACCAGAGATGCCCCTCTTTAATGAAATGTCCACAGCCAATTCCCCCTTTAATGAAATGTCCACAGCAGATGCCATTTTTACATAAATCCCCCCCATCATAAATGAAAAGTCCACCCCAGATGTCCCCTTTAATGAATTGTCACGCCAGATGTTCACCCTTTACATAAACGCATCCCGCCGCTTAAAAAAAAAAAAGAAAATCTATACTCACCTTCCAGCTTCTTCCCCTTGGCCCCGCAGCTCCGTCTTCTCCGTCTTACAGCCCGGGCGCATCACTATGATGTGGTGGTGTCGCGGCAGTGTGACATCATAGTGTAAGGGTCCCTGTGGTGCATAGACTACGCGGCCACAACACCGCCGCATCATAGTGATGCGCCTGGGCCAGAAGACGGAGCTGCAGGACCAAGAAGAAGCCAGAAGGTGAGTATAGATTTTTTTAATTTTTAAGACTGATGTCAGATCTTCATTTAGGGCCCGGGTATGGGCAAGAGTGGGCCCCTCCCTAGTCCAAGGTCCCAGGTGCCCGCCCATACCGCCCATATGAAGATCCACCATTGGTCGGTGGGCAAAGCAGAAGTCAAATACACAGGATATCAAACAACAAGATAGCAAAAGCACAAGATACAGAGATAAGACTGAATAACCAGCAAGGTCTGATGGCACTAAGCAGGTATGTAAGGCAGTTCCTGGATGGGGAGTGGTTCGCTACTGGGTGTTCCTGTCCCCTCGCCTGCCACTCACTGCAGCTGGCAAACTTTTGCTGGACATGTTTTTTGGGGATTTTTTGTGGGATAAAATAGTTTTTTAAAAAAAATCATAATTTTTGTGGTTTTTTTTTACATTTTTTAATTTGTGTTCATTGTGTAGGTTCATTAAAGATTAATTTTTATTGTACGGGTCATTAAGGACTAAATATGTGTGGTTTGTTTGGTGATTTTCACTTTTTTTTCTTTATATCCAATCTTTATACCTAAATCATTTTGCAAATATTTCCGTAAACACTGCTGAGGTCCAAAGCCACTCTAATGAATCTGAAGGGAAGTGGCAAAGGCAGTCTTAGAACTGTCCCGAGAAGCCTACCTAAAGATAAAAAAGAGAGCAGTGTTGGAGCAGAGACAGGTTGTGGCCTATCATATATTATGTGTCTGGGAATAATTGATGGCACTGTGTGGCTGGCTCTAATTGTATGTATTGTGTGATTTGCATTAATAGGGGCACTGTGTGGCTGGGAATAACAAGGATTGAAATAGCATGAAAAAGAGACCACCAGTGTCCTGCACTGTTTCCTCACACTGTAAGCTAATACGTTTTTACAAGAAATATTATTAAAATGGGTATTTACAGACTTTCTTCCCATGGACTCAATGAATTATTCAATACATGGTAATATAATGAAGGATATTAGTTTTTAGGCTATAAGCACTATAAGGCCTTGAATACATGTTATGTTTACATTGAGTTTACAATGTGCTACCATTGCATTCACATTGCAATAACATCAAATGTTTTGTAAACACGATGTAAACATGATGCTTAACCCCTTATCACCGACACTAGTTTTCAGCTCAATGACCAGACTCGATTTTTTAAATCTGACATGTCTCACGATAATTGGTTATAACTTCGGAGCGCTTTAACATATCCGGGTGATTTTGAGAATGTTTTCTCGTGATACATTGTACTTCATGTTAGTTATAAAATTTAAGTGATACGTTTTGCGATTCGTTCTGAAAAAAAGTGAAAATTTGGCAAAAGTTTGTAAAAATTTTTCATTTTCCTAGTTTGAAATGTTCTGCTTTCCAGACAGGAAGTAAAACTACCCAAAAAGCTTGATAAATTACATTTATGTTGGGATGATATTTTATGCATCCTCTCACTTTTCTAGGATGTTATGAGGTGCAGAACTTTAGGTGCGATTTTTCTCATTTTCATGAAAATTGCCATAACTCACATTTTGAGGGAAAACTCAGCTTCCAAGTGACTTTGTAAGGCCTCAGTAATAGTAAAACCCCATAAATTACCCCACTATAGAAACTTCACCCCTCAACGTATGTAAAACAACTTCTATTAAGTCCATTAACCCTTTAAGTGTTTCACATGGGTTAAAACAATATGGACCTGCGATTTAGAAACTATGGAATTTTTTTGGAAAATACATTCATTTAGGCCAAACTGACATTTTCAGAATAAATTAAATGATGAAACGCACTGCAACGTTTGATGCCCAATTCCTACCGAGTGTACTGATACCCCATATGTGGTGGTAAACTTCTGTACAGGCGCACGGCCAAGTATAGAATGAATGGAGGCGCCATTCACTGCAGATTTGTATTGTCACATTGTACAACCTATACATTTTTATTTTTTTTTGGTAATGCGAACATATGAGGGCTTATTTTTTACGGAATGAGATACAATGTATAGATAATTCATTTAGGGGTTCTATAGCTTATTCATGAGATTTTATTAACTATTTCAAGGGGGACACAAACAAAATCAGCAATTTTTATTTTGGATTTTTAGCATTTTTTTTCCCCCCTCACCGTAATGTAAAAATAATATTTTATCTTTATTCTCTGGTTCACTACGATTGCGGTGATACCTCATTTAGATAGTTTTTCTTATCTTTGTTTGCTCATGTCCTGAGCAAAAACCATATTGGAATCAGGACACCGGCGAAAAGAGCCGACAGCCTCGTGTCACTCGTCGGGACCTCGCTGGGGCCGGGGCACGGCAGGAGGGAAGGAGCCCCCGTAAGCACACCGGGGGGTCCGATCCACGGGGGACACACTTGTACGCCGCGGTCATGCTTGACCGCGGCGTGTAAGTGGTTAAACACCCGGGATCGGAGTTTTTCCGATCCCGGGTGTTAGTGCCGGGTCTGGGCTGTGATATCACAGCCCGACACCGGCACTATACTGACCCGATGTCCCGAAATCTTCTTCTGATGTGGCGCCGTAGAAAGGCGTCGCATCAGAAGAAGTACCCTTAATGACCGACGTAGATTCCCGATAGGGCGGTCATTAAGGGGTTACACTATGAAACTCACCATGTGAATGCAGCCTCATTAGTTTGGATAAAACCAAAAAACTTGGGTCCCAGAGGGACCAAGCTAGCCCATTTATCCCTAAAACGTGTATACTTTGTATTTTTGATTTATGCCAGGTTTATCACTTAGTATCAGAATCTGGATCAGTATTCAACTGCGTGTCTATCTTTTAGACACTGCTGATAAATCTTCACCATTGTACTGAAATGTGGTTATAGATACAATGGCGGCTCCTTGTGACAGTTCTATGTCTGTTTTTGGAGCTCTGCTGCCCATGAGATTCATTAAAGTGGCTTTGGCCTCTTAATAAATATTTGTTTGCTCTAATTGCTGTGCGGGATTTTTTTTTCCAAAAGTTCCCAAAAAGTCTCAAAATTCATAAAAAGTCCCAGGAAAAATATGCAAATAAGTTTTTTAGGATAGGATAAGATAAACCACATCAAAAAGCCAAAAAATCACAGTAAAAACAATGATAAATAACCCCAGTATATGTAAAATGTATGGCTGGTATGGTGTACAATAACTTGCCAATGTGAGGGGTATAGGAGAGGAGGTTTGTAAATAAAATATTCTAACATGTATATATGGGTTAGACATGTTTCTTTGCAGAGTTTAATCTTAACAAAATAGGGTCATGGTGTAACACTGAAGCGGTAAACATGGCATAGTACCAAGTGATTGACCTCATATTACCTCTGTGCTAGAGGCCAGTCTTGTTTTTCTTAGTGACGCTCTCACAGTATTTGTGTTACAAGGACAGAGGGACTGTACTTCTCGCTATAGCAGAAAGTTTAACGTAAACCTCACATAGGTCACAGGGTTTTCTCAGCTGCGCCATCTGTGTTTTAACTGTGTTTTTTGAACTAGACATTTATTTACTAAGGCATATAAATGATCTGAAGAGGAATATATTTCACTAACCATTGCAATTCTTTGAAAAAAAGTACAATATATATATATATATACACTCACCGGCCACTTTATTAGGTACACCATGCTAGTAACGGGTTGGACCCCCTTTTGCCTTCAGAACTGCCTCAATTCTTCGTGGCATAGATTCAACAAGGTGCGGGAAGCTCCTCAGAGATTTTGGTCCATATTGACATGATGGCATCACACAGTTGCCGCAGGAATTATATACTTAACAAAAAAGTGTGAAACAACTGAAAATATGTCTTATATTCTAGGTTCCTTTTGCTTTGATTTCTGCTTTGCACACTCTTGGCATTCTCTTGATGAGCTTCAAGAGGTAGTCACCTGCAAAGGCTTTCACATCACAGGTGCCCTGTCAGGTGTAATAAGTGGGATTTCTTGCCTTATAAATGGGGTTGGGACCATCAGTTGTGTTGTGTAGAAGTCAGGTGGATACACAGAAGATAGTCCTACTGAATAGACTGTTAGAAGAAAAAAGCAGGTAAGTAAGGGAAAACAAGTGGCTATCATACTTTAAGAAATGAAGGTCAGTCAGGGAAAACTTTGAAAGCGTCCCTTCATAATATCCCACATATAGTCCAAACTGTCTGTATGGGCGCACAAATGTTGCTCAAAGAGAAAGGAAGTCATTGGGCAATCTTTGTGCTAAGAAGCGATTCAAGATGCTATTCCCAATTGCTGAACCCCTAAATTGTGGGGCAGTAAAAAACCTCAAAAGAGTGGACCTATTTTAAAAACTAGACCCCTCAAGGATTGCAGTAACACTATATACCCCGTTGTTTAACCTTTATTAGCTTTTTGTGGGTTGGGGGATACAAAAAAAATATTCTGTAATTGATTTTGACTTTTTTTGTGTTTTATATACCAAATAGCATAGCTAACATATTACTTATATTCTATGGGTGCATACGATTATGGCAATATCCTATTTATATTGCTTTTTTTTGTTTGACTTGTTCTACAGAAAAAAACCTCATTTGAAGAGAAGAATGGGCTGGGTATACATGTGCTTGTCTGATACTTTTTTTTACTGGTATTTTTTGTTTGGCTGAATGCCAAAAGTCCAGAATTTTTTGCTGAGTTTTTATATTATTTTTAGGCTTCACCATATGATTCTCTAATAATGATTTTTATTGTAGGGGTTGTTAATGGACGTGGCCTACCTAATATGTGTGTGAATGTTTTACCTATTGTTTTGGGATTTGAGAACTATAAATGGGGCCAATTAGGGAGACTTTTATGGTGTAATTAATTTTATTTTGTTATTACTTTTTTTTTTACTTTGTTTTACATACACCTCTGGGACTAGAACACTTGATCCTTGATCATAAATACTGTTGGTGCACAGTTGTAACAACAGTTACAGCATGTACACCGGCTGCATGGACTAGCCGCCGGAGAGTCAAACACCAGCATAGCAGTCAGCAGACAGCAAAACCTGTGGTCCTCATGATCTCTGGGTTGCTGTGAGACCGATTGCACCCTTTACCTGCATGGAGAACGGTGACCGTGGCACCGATTAGTTAGAAGCCACTAAGGAATCCAGTTTGTATATGCAAAGCTTTCCTGACACATACGCTCTGACCTCCTGCACATGATCACACGGTTTCTGCTCTGAGCCAGGCATCTCCGTCACCCTTGGGGGAACGTCATGGTGTGCAAAATACAGCCCATCACTGGCTTTTTCCCCAACGTCATGTGTACGTTTATAAATACCTATGTATACATAAAAAGTTGCAGAAATACAAGGCACATTAATGTGTTGTGTAAATTATTGGAATTGATTGTGGAATCACTATTATTATATACACAACCCTATTCAATTATTCACAGATTTTCAACCATGACACAATTTTTGCAATTACCGCATTGCATGTGCTTACATTGCATAACCAGAAGTGAAAGGGCAGCAGCCATCCAATGCGATGGATCTCCCTGGGTAGCATAAACGAACCACTTTGGTACAATTATGCACATGTAAATAAGTCCCCCCCCCCTGACCCGTTTCTTATGCTTGCAACTGCTCTCTCCTCTCTACCCATCTGTATGAAACACAGAATAGCTGAATTCAGGTACCTACTGTTTCGTCTCTCTATAAAATAAATAGAGCTATCCGAATGTGCAAGCCATTTCACCTGTCACAGGACCCCTCTGTCATGAAGATTTCCCCTTCATAATATGCTGAATCATGCAAACCTTAACCATACCTTATTGTATGAGTCTTATACAAAAGTTTCCATAATTCGATAAATACGGTGTGGCGATTATGCTGCCAATAATTAGTAGGATATATAGTGATGATAAATTATCATTTGAGAACATCCTTCCTTCTGTGGTATATCTCTCTAAAGGAACCTGTTCCATCTGTGAAGTATTTTAGTTTAGTGTCCCAAATCTCCCTATATAATCTTGGTTCATGGCCACTATTAAAACAAAAAGTAAACTTACCTAAACTTACCTAAAGATGATTCTGATAAGATGTACGACTAACCATTGTGCTTTCCCAGAGCCAGGACCTTGTACATGTGCAGTGTAGCTAGGGTTGCAGCGCTGCATTAGGAGGTGGCAATGCGGCTTTTTTCAGGCCGCCCTGTGGAATAGATGTAATTGACTCTTTATATACCACCCTTGTGTGATAGTTTACTGTATCTATCTCCTATAAATTAAATTGCCTATTTCCTTCGTCCCGTCCCATTTATCTATCTGGCTTTTTGTCTACTCTGTTATGTATTGTTTTCCTTCTCGACTTTTCATTTCCTGGTCTATTACTGTATCTTTCCCTCTATCAGTCTTTTATCTCTTCTTACTCGGTACTAGCGCACAGAGTCCCTTATTTCTAAAGTACTTGTCAGGGCGAAAGGAGCCTCTTACTGAATATGTTTATTAAATAGCACAAATTATAAACACAGTGCACACACTTCCATACCACAGGTAGCAACACCACAGTCCGGAATCGATCCACACTCCCAACTTTAAACAAAAGAAAGAGTATAAAAAAAACTCTGACGGAGCTCCATGATGCCAATCGCTGTGTTTCAAATTCTTCAAAGTGCTTCATTATAGTGAATCTAATCAATAGATGAGGAAGTTTTGCAACAAGATTAGGTCACTATTCAGAACGTCCTTAAGGTGCAGTTTTCTTCTCCTTAACTCACTCACAGTGTGGTAGCAAAAACTAAAAGGACAAGAGGCACCAAACTTTGGATTTTAATTCTAGCTCCACTCGCTCTGCCGACCCGGGGTTCGTCCGTTCTCAGCTTCTTCTCGGTGCGTGTGCACCTTAAGGACGTTCTTAAATAGTTTTATTTGGGGCCCAACTTTGTCTAAAATCGGCCCGCGTGGGTATAATTAGTTAGTTTTATTGTTTTTTTTTAGGGTACGGATAACAAAAGATATCAGGATTGATTGGACGCTAAATCGCCAGTCATATGAAACCCTGTGTGTGGTTTGTGTCCTCCAATCTCTTACAGAGGAGTCCGTAATGGCCAAGCAAAGTTACAGTGTATAGTGCACGCTATGGTCCCTCCTTGTGTCGCAGCTCTATACCCTGCATATATAGGTCCTCTTTCTCACTTGTGTCCTGATCCACTGTATTTATGGTATTTGTACTACAATGGTTCTTGTCTTATATTAAGTATGTGAACTCCTTATTGATGTACACAGAACCATAGGAAGTCAATGGTGCTCATAAAGGAATAATAATAAATTGTATTTAATAGCACCATGTCAATCACAGAAAAATGAGCACATCGATGCTACAAGCTCGACTATCCTCACTTTTTAACCCGCACTCAAAGGTCAACATAAGGATAATATCACAATAAAATTTTTTAAATATCTGTTTTAAAAGCTGAACATAACAAAACAATAACAAAAGGTAACAAAAGAAAACTACATTACTGAAACAACGAACACAGCCATAGATAAGATTAAGCACACTGGCAACAGACTCCAATTTAACGCCCTGCCTCAAGAGCTATTACATACTTGACATCAATTCCCCGTCCAACTTCGGTGATGAAACTTGATCCTATATCAATGATTAAGTCAAACACCTCTTAGACCGTCCCCAGTGGAACTAACATATATCTAACCCACTGTCGCCATACAATGTGGGGGAATACCCAGGGGTATAGTATTTATTACTTAAGAAGACCAGAGTTAATATGTATGCATGTGGAAGTATACAGCCAAGACCAAAATTAAAATTAAATTATAAGATAAAACAAGTAAATAGATTAAAACCTAAGTGATAAAAAAAGAAAATATTACATAAAACAATAAACGATGATGTCAAACAGTAGGCCATACTTCCAGGTCATGGAAGTTCACAATCAAATCTACAAACACAAATTGTCACCAAACCAAGTAAACCATTTAAAAAAGCTTTATCAAACGGAAGATCTATCCATTGACCGGATCTTCTCCTCCTTAACACGCACAGCTCATCTAAACGATTATACAGTGCATGACTAAAGTGTATCCATAATTTTTCCCTTTATTTCATCCCCCCACCCACAAGACAGTCCTGTGAGAATCTAAACCCTGACGGCCATTGAGCCCGATTCTCCAAGATCAACGTTAATATAGCATCCGCAGAAGGTTGTCTCCCTAATAGGGAAGCGATAACAAGAGATTAGTACATTACCACTCGACTTAGGGCGCTCTTGCAGCTAGAACACTACTGTTACAGATTATGCAGGTAATACGTCGTACAGAAAAAGAAAATGCCCTTACAATACACAATGACGTGTTGCTTTGTGAATGATAAAGAAAGTTAACTAACATCGTTTATAATAACTGTGACCGGTAACATAACAATACTACCATGATCCTCCTCTGGTCATTTGAAGGCTTTCTTGTTGAATTCTTAATGGAAATCCCATAAAATCAAATTCCATAAGTCCAGGACACTTCTCGTAGATCCATGGCACTGTGACTGTGGTAATCTTCTATATATTTGTTATCACTTGCCTCCTTCCTTCAAAATCACTTTACAATATACAAAGAGCCATGGCTCTGGAGGTTTTAAAAGAGCCCTACGTGGGTATTCACAGGCCAGTAGAGTGTTCCCCTCCCTCTGCTGACAGCTAATCTCATGCACAATTGAGATGATAGGTCTAAGTGATGGGGGATTTGAGTAGTAGAAGGCCGCTCAAGGCCTCGCCCCCTGGCCATATTTATCCACAAAGCCTCTAAACTAGTTTTGCTTTTTATAGGCATATCGACACAGGCCCGGATTAAGGTTAGGTGGAGCTTCTAAGGAGCGCAAAATCTGGTTGGAGCCCCACTGATGTAACCCAACAGTGGAACACAAGTACTATTCAAATTCAACTTAAATTCTACTATTTGCCTACTTACATGTGCCTAGCTGCCATTGTATGTGCAAATGAGTCCACTGCTCGGAGCAGCACGTGCAAGTTAGTGGCACCTGTGCCTCACTGCCAGAGCCGACATTCGGTGCTAGCCCCCTTATAGAAAGTGGTAGGGGCCTGGGGACACGCCCCTGGAGCTCTTCTGGATCCCGGCCCTTGATTGGCATATTAACAGCATACTTTATTGTTGTTTTATTCTATAGAAAGTGATGAACGCGCTTGCACAAAACTGGTCAAGCTGTTACCAAAAAAAGGCTAATGAGCCGTACTGCATGTGCAATGGATGATTTCCATGTGTAACTACTAAATGTGACAAAATAAAGTTTGGACAATCCGTGCGAATGTGTCACATTATTTCTTAATAGAGTTACCATGATATCCTTCAGCATGCCTATTGGAATCCCACTGTCTATGATTTAATCGCGATTGAATACAATTTTATTTCATGTTCCTGGAATATGTGTCGAAATGTAGCATTGTGGTGTATGACAACCAACATGCATTTTTTCCTTTTTTCCTGCTTCCCCTTCTTCTCATTAGTATAAGGATAATAATTGCTTGCTATGTGATACTCGGTCGAAAGAAACAAAGCTAGTTTTCTCGACATGTGGCTTGCTCTAGTGGGTATCGCACTTCAACGAAACTGTGTTGACTTGTCACTGGTGCTGGACCGGTGGCATCACATATTAATGTGACACTAACACTTTTCATTGTGTCCTGTTATTGTGACCATAGACCGTGGTCAGTAATGAAGTGGTATTCTTTAAGTTCGTATATTGAAATTGTGTGCTTACAAGCAAACACAAATTGAAATTTGCAGTGGCTGGAAAGGGCTTTTTATTGTGTTCTTGTTTTAAGAAAAAGCTTTAAAAATTATCAAACTGACCTGATTGCTCAGGTTACATTAACACCACCTAGGAGCCAGAACCCCTCAGGATCATGGGTGTGCAATTGTTTAAAGCCCCTTTTTAGTAAAAACAAGGCAAAAACTTGAAGTGTGTAATCTTGTCAGATGGGTGGCCCTCCACAACAATGTACAGTACGTGTGCTGTGGTGATAGTCCTTGACCCTGTTGGTGGCTTCTTTAATGACGACATTTTTGGCAAGTTTTCAGTACTTAGGATGGCACAGTCAATGCAGCTGTTGCAAGAAGGTTTGGCATCTGTATGGTATTTTTCCAGAGCCTGTTGCATTTCACCAGGAACCGGCTACGATAGCTATGGACTGGCCTCTCATTCCCAACCTGAATCTGATTGATCATTGGACATCATGTCTCCTGCTGCACATTCATAGTCCAACAGTCACTTGCAACCAAGGCTGTTGGCTCAGGTTGGCGACAACTTTAGTCCAGGTCCGGTGGTGATCCCTCAGGAGACCAATCCCCCGTCAATCAGGAGGCTACAGGCCGTGGATGCCAACACACAATACTGAGCCTCATTTTATTTTTGTACATTCCATCAAAGTTGGATCACCTGTGGAAGACTGATAGATACAGGTACAAATGTTTTGGAATTTTGAGAAACTTGAAGATTTGAAACCAATTAAAGGTGATCCCCAATGAACCCACATAAAATGTATGGTGGACATATGGAATAATTAATCCAAGCCTATAATGATGGCTTTAATGTTAGTCATACACAATCCTGTCAATAAATTGTGTTGTACCAGATGTGATTGCAGATATTTGTGTGAGAAAGGATTAAATATATTTTTCACAATTGGGTAATGGAGTTATATTTAATCACCACGAAGGTTGCAGAAGAATTTTGTTTTCGCCCTGGGGTTCTGTCTACTTCTCCTATTTACAGCTGTTCCCTGGTGAAATCACTGGAGAAGTTTAATATGTCGTCTAACAGTTTTGGACTCTTGTACGAATTGAAAGAAAATATGGCTTACGATTTTGGTTAACGAACAGAACATGTAAGATATTTAATATAATATGAGATAACTGGACGCGAGGAGGTAATACGATGAGTATTTCTGTGAAATATTTTTAATACGACTTGGTTTACAAAGATCCCCAGTTTACTGGAATATGTGGTAGAAAATAATGGAAGAAGGCTCTCTTCAGATGGCCATACACTTACAATAAGCATTTATTTTTTTTGGCTTGTTTAATCAGAGGGAGGGAGGGGAACCAATTGGCAAGAAAAACCTCCCTGGTTTTGGCAAAATTGTACATTATAGGAGTATATTTGGGGCTTCCCCCAGCTCTTCTGCTGCCCTGACACTAAGACCTGTCCTGTTGCCCTGCCGTTAGTGTAGGGCTCCGGAAAAATGCATTTGTAAAAAACGTAGACTCACCCAGCGGACCATCTCTTTTGTCAATGGAGGTCATTGCAAGAGGCTTACTCTGTCATAGACTTACTCTGTCGCATGTTTAATAAATCTGTCAATGGATGGCACAGAACCAATCTGCTGGAGACCTACCTAGAGTTCTCACCACCCCCCATAATTAACACGCAAAGCCTAGAACAATGACCATCACAATACCTATGTTCACATATTAGTAGACAAACACAATTACCTTTTTATGGCATAGCAATACATACATAACTAAAAAGTTGCTTTTCAGACCCCCTACTACATCCTCAACCATGTCCAAAGTCCTTGTTGCAAGATATAAACATTGGAATCTCTTCCCTTAAAAATTGTTAGAGGCCCCTGCAGGCGAGCTATTATTTCTGGTCCATCACCACCAATCAGTATTCAAGGCTAGGTTCACCCAGTGTCATGTATATCGACGTAATAGTCTGGAAAGCTCCTGGGATTACTCCCAGCGTATATACCAGACAATTACTGGCAGTACGAGGCATTGTTTTTGTATATTTGTTCGTGCCAGAACTGAATGAAGATGCACAAGCTACGTTTTCCTAGTCTGTCGTCCTCCTGTTGAGCCGTGTATGGGTTCAGAGGGCCTTGAAGTCGATGGGGGTGATGTCCGCCTCCTCCCCAGACAGTCCCTGAGCATAGTCCATTGGACTAGGAGGAGGACCCAGTTATGTCACGAACACAAAACAGATATGACTTCACGGAAACCAACCAATAAGTCACTGTCCCTCACTATTGAGGGGAGAGATACCATTAATTATCCTCCTGTACGCATACAGTGGGATACGTCGTTCTATAGAGTTGTAAGGACACGGCAGGAACTGTTACAACGTAGGCAATAACAGAATTTGAGCATGTACGCCTGAACAGCTAACAAAAATCAATTGACTGCTATAAGCATCCCACGTGACAAATTAGTATGACACACAGCGGAAATACAATACTGTCTCAATACAAAGCCAACAATGGAAGAAGGGAACACACGTTGTCATTTTTACTAACCCACAGTAGTACTAAGAAAATTATGAAAGACAATATATTCAATACTGTCCAAGGCCATACCAAAAAATACTCAAGGCAGCACAGGTTCACATTCCATGTACAGCTTTTGTTTGGTATTGCAGCCCTAGTGAAAGGAGTTGGAAAGAAAGGAAAGGGTTTAGATATCCCCCGTTTAGACACTACCGCACAATTCAGACTGGTGAGGTTCCGACTCTTGCAACCTATACAATAATTTAAGTTGGCCGTCATTCCCTTGTTGTTTGCCAGCCTCTGCTCCCATACTGGTAGCGTAGACTGTGCCTTGTATTTTCTGCTCAGATCCTATTCATTTGACATGGACAAAGCTGTATGAGCGTGTAAAACTTCTATAAAATGGTAACGCCTAAGAAACATCATTGGTCTCCTGGCAATTACACTCTCAGTTTAGTATCTAAATATAGCTGAATCTTTGTGATGGGACTCAGCCCTTCTTCCCAGTTTATAACCTGCTACATAGCCTCACTTTACGCACTGCCATCCCAGTAACTGTATTATTACCAACCCCTTCTAAACATAATTCCGGGTGCACATTCCATTTAAAGTGGCATCTCACTGTGTCTCGCCTAATTGCCACTTGAACCCCATAGCACTACTGTTTATACTATCAGATCAGCACCAATGTTTAAGCATATAGAGTCGGCTCCTCTCCTTTTCTTTGGCACCTCCTCCTCCGACTGGGTGATTGCCTGTGTCACCGGCCACCTACCACACGACATGTCTTTCGGAAGCTAATCTGTCTAAAGTTAAACCAAACCAATTAATCTATTCCAGAATACAATCCCCAACTGTAGAACAGCACTTATTTCAATTGTGGTTGCATCACTTCATTACAGTGAATGTACGGTTTTAGTTTTTGAGTGGAGGCTTTTGACTGGTAGGAGTAAGTCTTCTCATTACTGAGAGTTTGTTGCTAATTAAGGCCACTCTCTGCTTCATTTTTGACTCATGTTTATGTCCACTAGGGGACTCTTGAATATAAATAGTTTTTCCTAAATGTGCATAAGGAAAACTGCCTCAATTTGCTCTTTTAAGGCACCCCTTTGGCCATCCAAGCATACTATCGGATGCTGTGAATCGAACATAATATTTTCATTAGGGCTTCCTGAGAAGTTAAGCTTGGATGGAACGGCTGCCTTACAAGGTAGCAAAAGAGGAAGCTGTTTTTCCTTGATCATCTAGAAAATCTATTTTGTCTTCCCACATGTGGCAGTGGCATGTGTGTACTCCTAACAAAACATCCAAATGTTTTGACTCTGATAGACATTATGACACTCCGTACTGATATAACAGTGTAACAGTATTACATGATAAACTACATTCTTAGCTCTCTAGTTCTATACAAGCACAACTAAAGTTTTTGGACACAACCTTCATTCAAAGTAGTTTTCTGTTTTAGCATTTTTCCTGACTATAATCTTGTAGATTCACACTGGAATGCATCAAACTATGAATTACCATGGTGAATATGTACCAAACAAAGTGTGAAACACCTGAAAATATGTCTATATTTTAAGGTTCTTTAAAGTAGCCACCTCTTGCTGTGCATACTCTTGGCAAGTCCTTCTTCCTTGATGAGCTTTCAAGAGGTATCACCAGAATGGTCTTCCAACAAGCGCTTGAAGGCATTCCCGGGGATGCTTAGCGCTCTTAGCGCCTCTTTGCCTTCACTCTCGCTGTCCACTTCTCCCTCTCACAACCATCTCGATTGGGTTCTGGTCTGGAGACTGTGGAGACCAGGTCATCTGTGTATCACCACTCATTCGCCTTTTTTGTCAAATAGCCCTTGACACTGAAGGTGTCTGGTGAAAACATGCGTGGTCAACGATGCTGGGTTCAGTATACCCTAGTCAGTAACTCCTGCAACATTCCAGCCAGAAGCCCCCACCTCCATCACCACCCCAGCCTCCTCGCATGCTTCACGTGTGGACACCATCGATGTAATTCCTTTGTTCCCCTTTTCTGCGTCGCACAAGACAAGTGGGTTGGACCAAGGCCAGATTTGGGCTCATACACCAAAGCACGATTCCCACTGGCCTAATGTTATATTCCTAGTCTTTTCTGTACCTAAACAGGTCTCTTCTTCTCTTGTTACTGGTCGCTTAGCGTGGTTTTCCTAGCGCTAGTTTGCAAGGACGGCGTGCTGCACACTCGTCTCCTCTACCATTGTTGAGAGAGTGTCCTGCTGCTAGAACTCTGTGTGGCATTGACCTGGTCTATAATCTGAGCTGCTGTTACCTGCAATTTCTGGGGCTGGTCACTTGATGGTTTTGGCAACTGCACTTGGGGACGCTTTCCATAAAGTTTTCCCTGACTGACCTTCATTTCGTTACAGTAATGAATAGCCACTTGTTTTCCCTTACTTACCTGCTTTTTTTTCTAACCAATTGTACAATTCTAACAGTCTATGTCAGTTAGGACGTATCTTCTGTGTTATCCACCTGTCTTCTGCACACACAACTGGTGGTCCCAACCGCATTTATAAGGCAAGAAATACTCCACTTAATAACCTGACAGGACACCTGGTATTGAAAACTTTGCAGTGACTACCCTCTCTTGAAGCGCATCAAGAGATGCCAGAGTGGCAAAGCGAATCAAAGCAAAAGGAACTAAATTAGCATATTTCCGGTTGTTTCACACTGTTTTTGTTAAGTAATAGTCCACCCACATGGTATTCATATTTTTGATTCCTCGGTTACATATACAATTTTTTAATCTGTCATAAAATAAGAAAACCTTTATGTAGAAGGATTGGTCCAAACTTTTGTCTGTACTGTATATCACAAATATATCAAAGGTGTGGTTATTATATTGTTTACTGGGTAATTTACTTGGGAGTTTGCCCATTAGAATTTTATATATCCCTTTCTCATAATTATATAGTACTTTGTTTCAAGAATTGCAATATATTGCCCTTAGTAAATAATGTCCTAGTTCACAAAAACACACGTTAAAAGCACAGATGGTGCGCTGAGAAACCCTGGACCTAGTGGGTTTACGTAACTATTCTTGCTATAACAGCGATAAGTCACGAGTCCCTTGCCTTGAACGCAAATACGTGAGAGCTGTCACTAAGAAACACCCTGGGCCTCTAGCACAGAGGGTAATGGTCAACTCGCTGGTACTAGGCATGTTTATTTTACCGCTTCATTTGCTACACCATGAATCCTATTTGTATCAGATTAAACTCTACAAGAAATTCCAACGCCATATATAACATTTAGAATATTTTGTTTACACCTCCTCTCCTATACCCCTCTCATTGGCAAGTTTTTGTACACCATACCAGCCGACATTTTACATATACTGGGTTATTTATCATTGGTTTTACTGGGCTTTTTGAAAAACTTATTTCCTATTTCCCTGGATTTTCTAGTGCATTTTGAGACTTTGTTGGGAACTTTTTTGAAAAACACAGCAATTAAGCAAACAAACATTTATTAAGGTGTCCAAGCCCCCACTCTAATGAATCTCATTGGAAGCGTAGCTCCAAAACAAGACATAGAACTCTCGCAAGGAGCTGTCATTGTATCTGATAACCCCTTTCAGTAATAATAATTCTTTATTTATATATTGCACACAGATTCACAGCGCTGACAACGCATTTCAAATTGGTCCCTGTTCACCTATGGGCTCACAATCACAACTACCTTACAGTATGTTTTAGGAGTGTGGGAAGGAAACCGAGTACCCAAGGAAACCCACGCCAACACGAGCAGAACATCAAACTCTTTCTTTGCATATGTTGACCTGAGTGGGGATTAGAACCCAGGACCCCAGCGCTGCAAGGCATAAGTGCTAGCACTCACCACCGTGCCTCCTTGCATACAATGGTGCAACAGATTTTTCAGGAGTAATAAAAGTGGTCTTAAAGATAGACGTCAGTTGAATACTGATAGAGATTTACAAACTGTCTGAACCGATGATAACCTGGCTAAATCAAAATAAAAAGTATACACGTCTAATAATGGGATAGCTTGATCCCTCTGGGACCCAAGTTTTTTGGTTTAATCTAACCTAATCAGGCTGCAGTTCAATGGGAAGTTTCAATCATAGGTTGCATCATTTTTACAAAACACACAAAACCGTTACCACAACATTTAATGTTATTTCAATGTGAATGCAATGGCAGCACATTGTAAAGCCCAATGTAAACATAACCTTCACCCCTTCTCAACGACACTAGTGTTCACCTCGGTGTCCAGAACTCGCTTTCAAATCTTCCCTGCCTCCGAAATTGGTTATTAACTGTAACGCTTTAACATATCTGGTGATTTTTGAAGTTTTTCTCTGACACACATTGTACGTCAGTTGTTATAAAATTTAAGTGATATTTTGCATTTCGTTCCTGAAAAAAGGTGAATTTGCAAAAGTTTGTAGAAATTCTTCATGTTCCATTTTGAAATGTTCTGGTTTCCGACAATATGTAAACTACCAACAAATTGATCAATTAACTTTACCGCAAGCTGTTTCATTTGGGATGATATTTTATGCTTCCTCCGGTAATTTTTCTCTGGATGTTATGAAGGTCGCAGCCTTTAGGTGCGATATTTCTCGCTTTCATGAAAATTGCCCATAAATCACATTTTTTTTTTTGTGAGGGACACCTCATCTTCCCATTGACTTTGAGAGGCCTAAATAATAGTAACACCTCAGAAATGACCGCCCACTACAGCAAGCTCACCCCTCAACACATGGGTTAAAAAATATGGACCGAGTCTGCGATTAGAACTATAGAATTTTTTTGAAATACTTCCTTTAGCCAACACTGCATTTTCAGAATAAATTAAATGATGAACGCACTGAGACGCTATGCCCAATTCCTCCCGGTTAACTGATACCCCGATATTTGTGTGACTGCTGTACGAGCGCACGGCCAAGTATAGAATGAATGGAGCGCCATCACAGCAGATTTGATTGTTACTGTACGCCTATCAATTTTTATTTTTTTTGGTAATGCGAACATATGAGGGCTTAATATTTACGGGATGAGATACCGTGTATAGATACTTTATTTTGGGATCTAAAGCTTATTCTTGGATTTTAGTGCTATTTCAAGGGGAACAAACAATAATCCATTTTTATTTTGGATTTTATCTCCCCCCCCCCCCCGCTCACCCTAAGTAATTACTATTTTATCTTTATTCTCTGGTTCACTACGATTGCGTGATCCCCTCATTTATATAGTTTTTCTTATTTTGCTTATTTTCCTAGGCAAACAATATTGGGAAAATCGCATTGTTTTTTACTATTCTTTTCCAAGATCTGGTGAGGGGGCTGACTTTTTAGCGAAAACAGTGTTTTTTTTCAGTCGTATCAATTTAGGGACGAACTTTTTTTATCACTTGTTTTGAACCTTTTGTTGTGATGTGTTTTGATGCAGAATTGTATCTTATGGGAATTTTTGAGTTTTTTTTTATTATAGGGAAACTGAGCAGCAAACTATGGGTTGTGTTTACTTCCTTATTCCCTTCTAAAAATGAAAATTTGTAAAAGTGTTTTTCCTACTTTCCCTATCTGGGATTGCCAGCGTTAATGCTATAAGTTTCTTAGTTGGCAATCGATGCAGCGTATGAACATTTTGATGTTTTTAATGCAAATTTAGTAAAATTGCGGTTTGAATTGCTCACTGCTGTGCTAGAGAATTTTCAAGATTTAGTGAGTTTAAGGATCCACTCCCTATTGAAATTTGGATTATATATATATATATATATATATATATATACACACATACATATACATACATATATATAGACAACCCCTAGTAACAAACGGACCCCTGGATGGTGGTAATTGACTGTACTTTAGCTCTAGGCTATAAAAATTAGCTGTAGGAGATATAAAAGGTGTCTGCAGTGAAGCTTTATTGATAATTCTGGTTCTTATGACAACCCAACATTTTTAAAATCCAATTGTCACGGAGACCAAAAAACATTCTGGCTGGGATTACAATTATAAACTATACAGTTCCGACTTACATACAAATTCATATATATATGTTCAAGTGCAAACTTTGTTTATATGTATGTGGTAGTCTCTACTTGATTTCTATAAGCTTCTTAGTTAAGACTTGGTGCATTCTAATGATCTAATCAAAAATGTAGATCCATAAAAATAATGGTAAAATATTTTGGGTGCAATTTATCTGATGCACAATGCTGATTTCTGTCAAAGAACCTTTTATTTTCATGACGCTACATTACTCGAATGTTTTTCCCATTTTAGAAGGTCTGAATGTAGTGCGATTACTTGTTTTGATTTGCAAGTCTTGACAGTGTATATAGCTTGTTTTGTGTTCGGATGACTAGCTCCCAAATGACATAGACACCAAATTCTGTTCCTGGCGTCCATCTCACTTTCTCGTGTTGTGTAATGGGAACCGTGCCCTGCCGTGTCACATGACTGTCGCATAGCAACCTCTGCTCTGGGGCTCCACGCTGCACACTGCTAAACGGGAGAGCTGTGTAGGAAAACAAGAATGACATTTTTAGTCTTGCTGAGAGCTCTTCTCCGTGACACAAGTCTTTCCTAGTATATATTACAAGTACAGGCACTGCATGATCTGTCAGTCTTATTTAAAACCTAGGAAAGAAAACATTTCAAAGGTCAGGATGATGTTGTATTGTGAATTAAAGACTGGTGACGAAGTCCCTGTGGTCTACCGTTTAGTTTACAGAATGTTAATATTGAATGCACTTATATATACATACAGCAGGTGTAGCGGTGAAGCAAATAGGAGTGTAGTATCCTAATATTTCTCCTCCTTTATGAGGGATTTTGTATACAACAAGTGAAATACGTATTGGACACATTTCCAAGTAACTATATTTCTACAGATGTTATTGACATGAAATTATCAGCAGATCTCGGTAGCAACCCATCCAATCCATACTGGCAAAGAAATCATACCATAGATATCCATACATTAATTGCTTGACAAAGGTGTATTCACACCGAAAAGGTTGCCACACTTGAATAAACGTCACCATTGATACACAAAATTGGAGTGCTGCCTGACTTCCTGGATATATCGTTTGTAGGCCCTGCCTGGACCTGTGGGCCTTGCACCCCTCTCAAGGAGAGTTTTCACCACACAGTACTGCCTTGAACTTTCTGTTACTTATATCCATACATTAAGTTAAAGGGATATTCTGGGAATATGAACGTCTGACAAAAACACATGATGATATAAATAAATGAATACAACAAAACTCAATGTCATTAGTCACAAAGTGGAGCTTAAATAGTTTGATTTTATGACATAAAAAATGAATGACCACTCTAAAGTATGCAAAATTATCACCAAGATGGCCACCACAGGAAACTACAAGTCCCATGATCCTTTAGTTCTGAGTAACAGCTCCTCCCTCTTACTCTCTGCTCCCAGTGATGATCTAACAGACTTTCTTGCTCTGTTACTATAGTAATGATGTGTAACTGCCATCACTGCACATTACCTCACTCCTTAAAGGGAACCTTTCATAAGAAATTTTTCTAATAAACCACCACCAGTACGTTGTCAAGCATCTGAGCAGTTTTAGGTCATGTTTCTTTCATGGCCTGGTGCTGTGGCATCATACAGAAAGTCAGCTTTCTGACAATGAGATGTTAATTAGCTTTACGAAGTCAAGGTGGAGATTTTAACACTGAATTAGAGTTTACCCTGCCTCAGATTGCCCCCTTCACTGTAATTTATGGTTCTGTGTCCAGGGACATTATTGACTAGATTTACTGAAGTACAGCGCATGACATCAATCACCGGGTAGGAGGTTTCAGAGGCAGGGAGAGCTTTACTTTAGTGTTAAAATCTCTGCTTCCCTGACTTTTAAAGGAAACCTACCGCTTCGTGTAGGGCTTCTAAGCAGCAAATGCCGTGCACTAGCTCAGGGTGAGCTGGTGCCGGTGCTTATCTTGGTTATATTCTTAAACGGTTTTAAGGTATTTAAACACTTTATTAATCTTTATATCCGTAGCTTCCCTGCACTGTAGTCCACACTCGGCGCATCATGCGCGCTACCACTTCCTATTCAGGCACACGCACGGTCGCACGCATGGTGTGCCGAGTGTGGACCACGGTACGGGAAGCTACTTCGGATATAAAGATTAATAAAGTGTTCAAATGCCTTAAAATTGTTTAAGAACATAACGAAAATAAGCGCCGGCACTAGCTCACCCTGAACTGGTGCATGGCATTTGCTGCTTAGAAGCCGTATCCGAAGTGGTAGGTTTCCTTTAACCACTGGCTAACCACTGCAAAGTTGATTTTCTGGTTGATGCCATTGAGCATGAAAGAAACATGATCAAGTTGTACAGCCGCTTGAAAACATACTGGTAGTGGTTTATTTGGCCAATATCTGTTGATAGGTTCTCTTTAAGGCTGTGAGTGTTAAGCTGACCTGTGCTACCATTTGATTTTATGCATTATGAGGCAAACATACCTTGAGAATGCTGTAGCTACACTGATTCAGGATCATATCTTGGTTAATCCCTGTGCTGAGTGGTTTTGCTGATAAAACAGATCTAACATTATGATAATGAAGCTCTGTCGCTTATATGGCTGGTTCAACACTTCTCCTAGCAGGTAAGTTATTCACTGCAGGAGAGGATGATGTAATCCCTGCAATTGCTGCACCATCCCCCAGCTGCTGTGTATGAGTGATCCAGCTCAGGTTGATTAGTCATGTCTTAACTAACCTCCATTTGTAATTACAAGCTCCGTGTCTAATGTGTTTCTCTAGGAAGCCAGCCTGACCCAGCTTTCCCAGGTCCTGAATGTTATAGTTGTTTTCTCAGCAAAACCACTCAACTCAGGGATTAACCAAGATATGATGCTGCATCAGTGTAGCTACGGCATTCTCAAGGTAAATTTGCTTCATAATGCATCAAATCAAATGGTAGATTTTCTTTAAGAAAGAGTAGAAAGTGGATGTGTCAGGAACAAAGGCTTATAAGTACAGGTTGATATACTAAGAGTGAAAAGACAGTTTTATACCAGGCAGAATTGCACCAGACAAAACTGTCCGTAGACAGTAGGATGATGTGGGTTGTGGCTCCTACACATTAGCCCACTCCATGCCCCTCCACCCCACTAGGTGTAAGGAGGAATATAGTAAAAATTCCTGTTTGTGACCCAGGAATTGTGACTTTATCAAGACTTGTGTGTCACAACTAGCCTTGATTATTCCTCCCAATGTTTTTATTTTAACTAAGCAATCATCAATATATTTATAAATACAAGGAAGAAAAATAATAGGATAGATTCCTTCTACTTTACTTTTTCAGCATACAAAGCATGGATTTAGGGTTGGACGTCTTGGTCTGACAGATTTACTAAAATAATGTATATTTCAGTTCTTGTGATCACTGGATGTCCCAGATATAACAGAATTATTATTAGGCCAGAACCTCTTAATAATTCTGGGGTACCTCTTACCAGGGGTGTGAAGATAATAAATTGAACCCATTGTATATATATATATACGGTACATTTCCAATTATTTATACTGAAGATAAATGATAATAAATAATCTTATCTCAAAAGAAGGAACAGAAGGTTAATAATAATATTCGATAAATGTGCATGTAGCAATTTCAGTACAAGCTGGTGGTAGTTATACGTAAGGATAACGTAAATCCAGATTTGTATTTTTGCTATCTGTATATTCATTTGCAACAGTTGCTGTGTTCTGCTTGTCTACAAGAGAGTGATCCAAGAAAAAGTCATTGAAAATACACTGCTCAGGATCTTTATGTGATTGGTGCCATTGGTGGCTACTTGCTGTAAACTTTATGCTTTTAATGCATGAAAACCAAATGAAAAATAACATATCAATTTATATTTTTATTAAGTTTTTTTTATAAATACAGAGAATATATATAAAATATGCCTCTAGAAGCATCTTTCAATGCATATATCGGTAGCAATTTTAAAAAAGTGGTCACAATACATTTCCACTAGGACCTTCAGAATCAAGAATTTTATCTTCTACATTTCTAGATAGCATAAGGTAGTAGGATTGTGATAGCCCAGTAACCCGATGGCTATCTGCCTATGCCTTCTCTCTTCTCTTCGCTCATCTCTTTAGGCAAGCCTATGACAGCCTCTAAGCTCTTAACTGTTTCCCCTTCACCCTCATACACTGTAAGCTCTTGTGAGTAGGGCCCTCACTCCTATTGTTCCATATGACTGTTTGTATTTTTATGTATGTAAAAGTATGTAAATGCAACTAGCCTAATTAGGCAATGCTTGTTCTGCTAGAAACTTTCAAAGGCCAGATGCACATTACCGTATGCTCGCCTAGGCTGTAGCCCATGCAGCCTTACAGCCAGGTGCAGGAGAGAGGAGGGATGAGTACTGCTCTCCATTGATAGCTGAGTGGCTACAGCTGTACTATAACAAAATATAGGACATATATATGTGCTCACTGCACCATGACCAGGAGCCATAGATGTCTATGGTGGCAGTAATCTAGCCACAAATTGTGTGGCCGGATCACATTCCCCAATATGGTAGTGTGCATGAGGCCTAAGGGAGACTTTTCTTTGTCAGGTAGTGGTACTGATAACAATTAAATTGTCTAAGAGTACTGATGTCTGGAAGACCAGATGCCATTATATTTAGCGTAAACTACTACCACGCAAGTGGTAGAGTTCCTTTAAGTTTGACTGCTTAGTTTTATCAACCAGAATTATTAAGTGAAACATAGTTTGTGCCTGTATCTACCAAAAAGACGAAGCCTTTTAGTAGATATGGGCTCCGGAGTGCCGGCGGGGAAACATTTTGTGAATGAAATTCTCCCCATTTACTAAAACCATGCACTAGTTTCACCTCTTAGTAGAATGCTAATGAAGAAAAATTTCTGGAAATTACTTGTAATTTACCATATGTCTGTTACTGTGAGCAAATGAAAAATCTAAGAGATCTCATTTCCATCACCAATCACCAACTTGTTTTCTGCTTTTCCTTCCGCTGTTTTGACACATTTTTAGCCATTTTGCATTCATATCATGCTCAACACTTTTAGAGATGTTTCATGTAATGGTCAGACATTAATGGGACTCAACTTTGAAGTGAACACTGATAGGACAACTATTACCGTCTTACCATTGTGTAAAGTTTGGTGCTGGCATAACAGGCATAATAAAAAATGAACAAAAGATACATCCTGCAAAGTAACCAAGGGGACCATTGACTGCTCCTTTTTAAACAGCCAGTTAGTATACTCATTGCATGTCATGCACTGATTTTGTATTAAAAGCATTCAAAATGATGCATTAAGTTGAGCATTAAAACCTATGGACAACATAGAGAAAGTCCTTCCTACACACAAAATTTGTGTCTCTCCATCCAAATGATTACAACTAGGTTAGCCATTGATTTTGATGGTCAGAATGTAAATCTATAATTCCAACTTCTCTGACCATTGTCAGGGACTTCAGAAGCACCTTATACATGTAACAGTAGATCTTCATTACACATCTTCATTAGACAAAGCTCCCTATATTAACATGAATCAAGAGTGCAAGTGGATGAAGCTTATATATAATACATTCTTTCCATTTTAATTGAAATAGAAACATACTAAATATGTCCTTGTTGACATACTTTAAACAAGATTTAAAGTGATATTCCAATAAGGAGTAAAGTAGACGGAGTTATCACCAAGATGGCTGCCGCTGGAAACTACAAGTTCCATGATCTTTCAGTTTTCTGTAACTCCTTCACCCTATTGTGCTCTGCTCCCAATGATGATATAACAGACTTGCTTGCTCTGTTACCATACACTGGCCATAATGGATGCACTGCATCTGATTAAAGGGCCAGTAGCAAAAGTTGTTAAATAACAAATAATTACAAATTAGCTTATATTTTGAGGACCCATTTGTATATGAATTATGCTTATTCCTGGAATACCCCTTTAAATATCACAAAGGATGAGGGATTGGAACTGAAGAAAACTCTGGTTTTGGTAAAGAAATAAGATTGTTCTGTTTCCACTTTCATTGACATACATTCAGGATTTTAACTTTTCCTTTTCCTAGATATTATTTACGTTCAATGTAAAACCTACAAATTCTTAAAGCACATTCTTAGTCTTTTCTATTTCATATATTCTATACTGATATTGGAGGATTTTACTCATTCTCCAATGCGTTCCTATGTGAGAAATTATAAACTTATCAATTTATGTAATTGTCTACTCAACTCACTGTCAAGAGACTATTTAAAGATCCTGAATGACAAATGAATACCTGGTTTTTGCATATCATGTTGATGAAGGATATAGGTCCTATTCAAAGACAACCTGGCTTTATACTTTTTTTTTCTTGAGATTAATGTAGGCGATTATTCTAGTTGCATAGACAATGATAAAAGTTTCCTGTTCCTGTTTTTCTTAACTGCTTTATTGTGCAGGGGGACCATTATCATTTTGCTTAAGGAATACTGAGGAGTCAGATCTCACCAATCACACAACCATTACCTATTTCTATTTAGCCTAAATCATGAATGTTACATCTTTTATACAACAAATAAATACTTCTGTAAGTTTCTATCAACTATAATTACCATAAACTAGTATGAACAGAGGGTTAAATTCTTCAGTAGTGTAGGAGGACTTTAGAAAAGATAAGCTTTTAGGAAACATCTCATGTGGACATGAAAGTAATTTGAAAACACATAAGTTATGGTTATAGGAAATTGATATCTGTGCAATGCATGTTTTTAATGTTCAAAGAAATGACTAGAATCTAGCTCTTTAAAAACAGGAAACCCTTCCTTTAAATTGTATTGTAAGATGACCCGAAGCACCAGATGCCCTGACTCTAGAGCTACACCACTATATAGTGAATTAACAGCCATTGGCTTTTGCAAATGTGCCATGTATGTGCAGCCATATGGGATAAATGTTTATAGATGTATAAATACAAGAGCCATAACCCTACACAGTGCCCCTCACTTATGGAATTAAGGGGTCAGTTTTCCACATAGGGAACAATACTCACTAGTTGATTAACACTTAGAATCTGGATGAAGAGCCAACAAGGATCATATACTGGACAGTAGACAATTAGGGAAATCCACACAGTAAAGAGTGGAGTTAACTTTACAGTTTACCTTTTATTAGTTCATTTAAAACATATCTTAGATCATTTTTTAATCAAAAAGTTGAAACATTTTTTAAAGTATCAAAAGCAATGACTATTTACTAGTAACTATTGTAAACATGTATTATATGTAATTATTCTGAAAAGGTTTGATTGTAAAATTATAACTACAACTAAATAACTTCAAACTATTTTTTCACGTATAATCTAAGAATCTACATAATTCAGTTTGTATCAATTTAAATTATCTGTTCTATGAACTTAGTGAGTTTACATGTAATTTCTAAAACAATATTTTTTATACAGCGTTTTCCTATTTTATGATACTACCACTTTACACACAAGTCTATGTTACAGCAGTTTTGTGAGCTGTCTATTTTCATATAAAAAAACACATCCATGTGTTACATACAAGTCAACAAGGTATAGGATACCCCACAAAAAAACTACCTGAAAACAAGTTTCTCACAAAACACATTACCAAACAAAACCAACAATTTTTTTTTATAAATGCACGAATTTCATCATGTTTTTTTTACCAGCCCCAAAAAACTACCCCAAATATCTATACATGGAAGTCCTCAAAAGGAATTCTTTATATATTTTTCAGTAAATTATGCGCATTGCAAACATTTTATGCATTTAATTTTTATATCGATGTAATTGTAAAGTTGGTTGCTTTTTGACATGTTAAAAAATATACAGGCAGTTACATACAACATAGGGTCTGTAGGTTTGTTCTTAAGTTGAATTTGTATGTAAGTCAGAACTGTATATTTTATCATTGTAATCCTAGCCAGAACTTTTTTGGTCTCTGTGACAATTGGATTTTAAAAATGTTGGATTGTCATAAGAACCAGAATTATCAATAAAGCTTCACTGCAGACACCTTTAATATCTCCTACAGCTAATTTTTATAGCCTAGAGCTAAAGTACAATCAATTACCACCATCCAGGGGTCCGTTTGTAACTAGGGGTTGTCTATATATATATGTATGTATATGTATGTGTATATATATATATATAATCCAAATTTCAATAGGGAGTGGATCCTTAAACTCACTAAATCTTGAAAATCGAAAATCGCTGCATCGATTGCCAACTAAGAAACTTATAGCATTAATGCTGGCAATCCCAGATAGGGAAAGTAGGAAAAACACTTTTACAAATTTTCATTTTTAGAAGGGAATAAGGAAGTTACTTTAAGAAATGAAGGTCAGTCAGGGAAAACTTTGAAAGCGTCCCCAAGTGCAGTTGCAAAAACCATCAAGTGACCAGCCTCAAGAAATTGCAGGTTAACAGCAGCTCAGATTATAGACCAGGTCAATGCCACACAGAGTTCTAGCAGCAGACACATCTCTACAACAACTGGTTAGAGGAGACTGTGTGCAGCAGCCTTCATTGCAAAATAGCTGCTAGGAAACCACTGCTAAGGACAGTTTGTGATCCTTGGTCCCAACCACTGTGTCTTTGTGCAACGCAGAAAAGGTAAACAAATGGACTTTACATGAAGCATGGAGGAGGCAGTGTGATGGTGTGGGGTGCTTTACTGGTGGAATGTTGAGGATTTATTAAATTCTTATTTTATTATTTTGATATTTCTTAAACAGTTCTACAACTGAACATTAGAACATTTAGAAGTTTTCCGTTTTCCACACAGCTTTTGTGCTTTTTGCTCATTTTAATTTTTTTCTTGCATTGTTCCTTGTACAGGCGGCCCCCTACTTAAGAACACTTGACTTACATACGACCCCTAGTTACAAACGGACCTCTGATATTGGTAATTTATTGTACTTTAGTCTAGGCTATAATGATCAACTCTAAGAGTTATCAATGTGTCTGTAATGAAGCTTTAGTGTTATCCTGATTCTTATGACAATCCAACATTTTTAAAATCCAATTGTCACAGAGCCCAAAAAGTTGTGGCTAGGATTACAATGATAAAATGTACAGTTCCGGCTTACATCAAACTCAACTTAAGAACAAACCTACAGACCCTATCTTGTATGTAACTGCTTGTATATTTTTTAACCTGTCAAAAGCAACCAACTTTACAATTACATCATAATAAAAATTAATTACATATTGTTTGCAATGCGCATAATTTACAGAAAAATATATAAAGAATTCCTTTTGAGGACTTCCTGTGTAGATATTTGGGGTAGTTTTTGGGGCTGGTAAAAAAACATGATGAAATTCGTACATTTATTAAAAAAATTTGTTGGTTTTTTTGGTAAGTGTTTTGTAGAAAACTTGTTTTCAGGTAGTTTTTTTGTGGGGTATCCTATACCTTGTTGACTTGTATGTAACACATGGATGTAGCATTTTTTGATATGAAAATAGATAGCTCACAAAACTGCTGTAACTTGTGTGACTTGTGTGTAAAGTGGTAGTATCATAAAATAGGAAAAGCTTAAAAAAATATTTTTTTGAAATGTAAACTCACTAAGTTCATAGAAACAAATAATTTAAATTGATACAACTGAATTTGTAGATTCTTAGATTACGTGAAAAAATAGTTGAAGTTTTTAGTTGTAGTTATATTTTACAATTAAACCTTTCAGAATAATTACATATAATACATGTTCCAATTGTTACTAGTAAATAGTCATTGCTTTTGATACTTCAAAAATGTTTCAACTTTTTGATTAAAATGATCTAAGATATGTTTTAAATGAACTAATAAAAGGTAAACTGTAAAGTTAACTCCACTTTTACGTGTGGATTTCCCTAATTGTCTACCATCCAGCATATGATCCTTGTTGGCTCTTCATCCAGATTCAAGTGTTATCAACTAGTGAATTGTTCCCTATGTGGTAAACTGACCCTTAATTCCATAAGTGAGGGGCACTGTGTAGGGTTATGGCTCTTGTATTTATACATCTATAACATTTATCCCATATGGCTGCACATACATGGCCACATTTGCAAAGCCAATGGCTGTTTTCACTATATAGTGGTGTAGCTCTAGTCAGGGCATCTGGTTTCTCGGGTCATCTTACAATACAATTTAAGGAGGGTTTCCTGTTTTTAAAGAGCTAGATTCTGGTCATTTCTTTGAACATAAAAAATGCTTTGCACAGAATCAATTTCCTATAACCATAACTTATGTGTTTTCAAATTACTCATGTCCACTGAGATGTTTCCTAAAAGCTTATCTTTTCTAAAGTCCTCCTACACTACTGAAGAATTTAACCCTCTGTTCATACTAGTTTATGGTAATTATAGTTGATAGAAACTTACAGATATATTTATTTGTTGTATAAAAGATGTAACATCTCAGGATTTAGGAATAGGAATAGGTAGGTTGTGTGATTGGTGATATCTGACTCCTCAGTATTCCTTAAGCAAAATGATAATGGTCCCTCTGCACAATAAAGCAGTTAAGAAAAACAGGAACAGGAAACTTTATCATTGTCTATGCAACTAGAATAATCGCCTACATTAATCTCAAAAAAAAAAGTATAAAGCCGGTTGTCTTTGAATAGGACCTATATCCTTCATCCACATGATAGCAAAAAACAGGTATTCATTTGTCATTCAGGATCTTTAATAGTCTATGACAGTGAGTTGAGTAGACAATTACATAAATTGATAAGTTTATAATTTCTCACATAGGAACGCTTGGAGAATGAGTAAAATCCTCCAATTCAGTATAGAATTATGATGAAATGAAAGACTAAGAATGTTGCTTTAGAATTGGTAGGTTTCCATTGAATGTAATAATATCAGGGAAAAGAAAAGTTAAAATCCTGAATGTATGTCAATGAAAGTGGAAACAGAACTCTTTTTCTTTACCGAAACCAAGCTTTCTTCAGTTCCAATCCTCATCCTTTGTGATATTTAAAGGGGTATTCCAGGAATAAGCAAATTCATAATAAAAATGGGTCCTCAAAATTAGGTAATTTGTAATTATTTGTTATTTAACAACTTTTTTGCTTCCTTTGGAGAAAATGCTGTTGACATACAGTATAATGAAGATTAAATGCTACTGGCCCTTTAATTAGATGCAGTGCATCCTTAGGCCAGTGTATGGTAAAGAGAAAGAAAGTCTGTTATATCATCATTGGGAGCAGAGCACAATAGGGTGAAGGAGTACAGAAAACTGAAAGATCATGGGACTTGTAGTTTCCAGTGGCAGCCATCTTGGTGTATACTCTGTCTACTTTACTCCTTATTGGAATATCACTTTAAATCTTGTTTAAGTATGTCAACAAGGACATATTTAGTATGTTTCTATTTCAATTAAATGGAAAGAATGTATTATTTATAAGCTTCATCCACTTGCACACTTGATTCATGTTAATATGGAGCTTTGTCTAATGAAATGTGTAATGAAGATCTACTGTTACATGTATAATGGGCTTCTGAAGTCCCTGACATGGTCTTGAAGTTGGAATTATAGATTTACATTCTGACCATCCAATCAATGGCTAACCTAGTTGTGTCATTAGATGGAGAGACACTATTTTGTGTGTAGGAAGGACTTTCTCTATGTTGTCCATAGGTTTTAATGCTCAACTTAATGCATCATTTTGAATGCTTTTAATACAAAACAGTGATTGGCATGCAATGAGTTATACTACTGGCTGTTTAAAAAGGAGCGTCAATAGTCCCCCTTGATTACTTTGTAGGATGTATCTTTTGTTCACTTCAAGTTGAGTCCCGTTAATGTCTGACATTACATGAAACATCTCTAAATGTTGAGCATGATATGAATGCAAAATGGCTAAAAATGTGTCAAACAGCAAAGAACAGCAGAAAACAAGTTGGTGATTGTGATGGAAATGAATCTCTTAGATTTTTCATTTGCTACAGTAACAGACAATGGTAATTACAAGTAATTTCCAGAAATTTTTCTTCATTAGCATTCTACTAAGAGGTGAAAACTAGGCATGGTTTAGTCAATGGGGAGAATTTAATTCACGAAATCTTTCCCCCCGGCGCTCCGGAGCCCATATCTACTAAAAGGCTTTGTCTTTTTGGTAGATACAGGCCACAACTATGTTTCACTTAATATTCTGGTTGATAAAACTAAGCAGTCAAACTTAGAGGAACTCTACCACTTGTGTGGTAGTAGTTTACGCTAAATATAATGGCATCTGGTCTTCCAGACATCAGTACTCTTAGACAATTTAATTGTTATCAGTACCACTACATGACAAAGACAGTCTCCCTTAGCCTCATGCACACTACCATATTGGGATTGTGATCCGGCCACACCATTTGTGGCTAGATTACTGCCACCATAGACATCTATGGCTCCTGGTCCGTGCAGTGACCATATATATGTCCTATATTGTGTTATAGTACAGCTGTAGCCACTCAGCTATCAATGGAGAGCAAGGGTGAACAGTACTCATCCCTCCTCTCTCCTGCACCTGGCTGTAAGGCTGCTGGGCTACAGCCTAGGCGAGCTACGGTAATGTGCATCTGGCCTTTGAAAGTTTCCTACAAACAAGCATTGCCTAATTAGTGCTATTTAATTTACCTACCTTTATGTACATAAAATACACAGTCATATGGAACAATAGGAGTGAGGGCCCTACTCACAAGATCTTACAGTGTATGAGGGTGAAGGGGAAACATTAAGAGCTTAGGGCTGTCATAGGCTTGCCTAAAGAGATGAGCGAAGAGAAGAAGAGGCATAGGCAGATAGCCATCGGGTTACTGGGCTACAGGATCCTACTGCCTTATGCTATCTAGAAATGTGAAGATAAAATTCTTGATTCTGAAGGTCCTAGTGGAAATGTATTGTGACCACTTTTTAAAATTGCTACCGATATATGCATTGAAATGTCTCTAGAGGCACATTTTATGTATATTCGCTGTATTTATTTAAAAAACTTAATAAAATATAATTGATATGTTATTTTTCTTTGTTTTCATGCCATTAAAAGCATAAAGTTTCCAGCAAGCAGCCACCAATGGCACCAATCCATAATCCTGAGCAGTTATTTTCAATGACTTTTTTCTGGATCACTCTTTTGTAGACAAGCAGAACACAGCAACTGTTGCAAATGATTTACAGATGGCAAAAATACAAATCTGGATATACGTTATCCTTACGTATAACTAACACCAGCTTGTACTGAAATTGCTACTGCACATTTATCGAATATTTATTAACCTTCTGTTCCTTCTTTTGAGATAAGATTATTTATTATCATTTTATCTCAGTATAAATAATTGGAAATGTACCGTATATATATATATACAATGGGTTCAATTTATTATCCTCACACCCCTGGTAAGAGGTACCCAGAATTATTAAGAGGTCTGGCCTCAATTATAATTCTGTATATCTGGGACATCCAGTGATCACAAACTGAACTATACCGTACTTTTTTAGTAAATCTGTCAGACCAAGACGTCCAACCCTAAATCCATGCTTTGTATGCTGAAAAAGTAAAGTAGAAGGAATCTATCCTATTATTTTTCTCCTTGTATTTATAAATATATTGATGATGTGCTTAGTTAAAATAAAAACATTGGGAGGATTTATCAGGCTAGTTGTGACACCACAGTCTGGGTCACAAACAGGAATTTTTACTATATTCCTCCTTCACCTAGTGGGGTGGAGGGGCATGGAGTGGGCTAATGTGTAGGAGCCACACCACATCATCCTACTGTCTACGGACAGTTTTGTCTGGTGCAATTCTGCCTGGTATAAACTGTCTTTTCACTCTTAGTATATCAACCTGTACTTATAAGCCTTTGGCCCTGACACATCCACTTTCTACTCTTTCTAAAGAAAATCTACCATTTGATTTGATGCATTATGAAGCAAACTTACCTTGGAATGCCGTAGCTACACTGATGCAGGATCATATCTTGGTTAATCCCTGAGTTGAGTGGTTTTGCTGAGAGAACAACTATAACATTCAGGACCTGGGAAAGCTGGGTCAGGCTGCTTCCTAGAGAAACACATTAGACCGGATTGTAATTACAAATGGAGGTTATTAGACTGACTAATCAACCGAGACTGGATCACTCATACACAGCAGCTGGGGGATGGTGGCAGCAATTGCAGGGATTACATCATCCTCTCCTGCAGTGAATACTTACCTGCTAGGAGAAGTGCTGAACCAGCCATAGAAGCGACAGAGCTTCATTATCATAATGTTAGATCTGTTTTATCAGCAAAACCACTCAGCACAGGGATTAACCAAGATATGATCCTGAATCAGTGTAGCTACAGCATTCTCAAGGTATGTTTGCCTCATATTGCATAAAATACAAATGGTAGCAACAGGTCAGCTAACACTCACAGCCTTAAAGAGACCTATCAACAGATATTGGCCAAATAAACCCACTACCTAATGTTTCAAGCGGCTGTACAACTTGATCATGTTCTTTCATGCTCAATGGCATCAACCGAAAATCAACTTTGCAGTGGTTAGCCAGTGTTAAAGGAAACCTACCACTTCGGATGAGGCTTCTAAGCAGCAAATGCCATGCACCAGTTCGGGTGAGCTAGTGCCGGCGCTTATTTTCGTTATGTTCTTAAACAGTTTAAGGCATTTGAACACTTTATTAATCTTTATATCCGAAGTAGCTCCCGTACCGTGGTCCACACTCGGCACACCATACGTGCGACCGTGCGTGCGCCTCAATAGGAAGTGGTAGCGCGCATGATGCACTGATGTGGACTACAGTGTGGGGAAGCTACGGATATAAGATTAATAAAGTGTTTAAATACCTTAAAACCGTTTTAAGAATATAACGAGAAAGCACCGGCACCAGCTCACCCTGAGCTAGTGCACGGCATTTGCGCTTAAAGCCCTATCCGAAGTGGTAGGTTTCCTTTTAAAGTCAGGGAAGCGAGATTTTAACACTAAAGTAAAGCTCTCCCTGCCTCTGAAACCTCTTACCCGGTGATTGATAAATGTCGCTGTACTTCAGTTAATCTAGTCAATAATGCCCTGGACCAGAACCATAAATTACAGTGAAGGGGGCAATCTGAGGCAGGGTAAACTCTAATTCAGTGTTAAATCTCCACCTTGACTTCGTAAAGCTAATTAACATCTCATTGTCAGAAAGCTGACTTTTCTGTATGATGCCACCGCACCAGGCCATGAAAGAAACATGACATAAAACTGCTCAGATGCTTAACCGCGTACTGGTGGTGGTTTATTAGAAAAATTTCTTATGAAAGGTTCCTTTAAGGAGGCCTATAGACATTATATGAAAGCTATCAGAATCCCCTGTTTTTGAGGGTTGAACCTCCTAATCTCCAACATTAAAGTCAGAGGGGATACGAATCAGACAAGGGGGCAGATTTTATCAAGCAGTCTGAAAGTCAGAATATTTCCAATGCCCATGACAACATCACGCTCAGCTTTAAAATATTTTGAGCACGGTGAAATAAGCTGAGCTGTGATTGGTTGCCATGGGCAACTGGAAATATTCTGACTTTCAGACTGCTTGATAAATCTGCCCCAAGATGTTAAGCTGTTGCACATATGCACTTTTGTCCAGGCCAGTGCATGTGTTTGAGAAGCTTCTTCTATTCTCCCCTTCACCCAATAGCTATCTTAGTTGTATAAGAGCTTTAGTGACATATGACACAGAAAACGCTATCATGATCACGAAAGGAAGTGGAATCCCATGACCCAGAACAGATAGGATATATCAAGATTGGGGCCACTTGGGTGATTTAGTAATATATTTAAAAACATTTCAGAATGCTTTTTTAACAGAATGCTGGTGCTCATAAGGTAATATATATAACTACATATATATAATAAATATAATATATATATATATATACACATATTTTTTATAAAAATGCTTGTTAATAGGTGCTTATCACAGGCAAAACTCTGTTAATGGGCTGTGTGGACTTAACAGGGCAATGATCTCTTCAGGGTTGCTGCCTTCCAGAGTGGGTGTATCCAGTGTGGTTACCAGCCTTGTGGACGTCAGTAATAAAATACATGGAAGCTGCAGAGATAGCTCAGAGATCAATGAAAGGGTCTAAATTTTATTTATATGCCTCAAAATCAATATGTCACTTTGTGAAATAAGCTGTTCGGCCACAAATGTTGGCCAAAATGTATGAGTCAGTTGGCTGAACCTAACCATCTCTATGATTTTATATGGCTTTTTGAACTTCTCTTTCTTTTTTTGTTCAATATATTTTACCTGTGTCATTTTTCATTATTACACTTAATGGTATTCCAGGAATAAGCATAATTCATATACAAATGGGTCCTCAAAATATAAGCTAATATGTAATTAATTGTTTTAAAAAAATTTTTCTCCCTTAGCAAGAAAATGCGTGTTTACATACCTTTAATGAAGAATTACAATGCAGAAGATGGCCGCTGGTCACATGTCCACATCACATGTCCTGCACTTTCCTGGGCAGATCATGTGATCACCAGTACGTTTCTGTAGCTGGTTGGTTGCAGTGCAATCCAGTATGGCCAGTGTTTTTGGTGAGACGTCTCTCAGTGAGGTAATGTACATGATGGGCAGTTACACATCTTCTATGTAACAGAGCAAGAAAGTCCTGTTAATCATCACTGGGAGCAGAATAGAGGGAGAGCTGTACTCAGACTAAAGGATCATGGGACTTGTAGTTCCTGTGGTGGCCATCTTGGTGATCATTTGCATACTTTAGAGTGGTCATCTTTTTAAGTCATAAAATCAAACTATTTAAGCTCCACTTTGACTAATGACATTGAGTTTTGATGTATTCATTTATTTATATCATCAATGGGTTTTTGTCAGACATTCATATTCCCAGATATCCCTTAAACTTAATGTATGGATTATATTAACAGAAAGTTCAAGGCAGTACTGTGTGGTGAAACTCTCCTTGAGGGTGCCAGGCCCACGTCCAGGCAGGCCTACAAACGATATATCAGGAAGGCAGGCAGCACTCCAATTTTGTGTATCAATGGTGACGTTTATTCAGGTGGTAACCTTTTCGGTGTGAATCCACCTTTGCAAGCAATGTAATGTATGATATACTATATATGATTTCTTGCAGTATGGTTTGGGATGGGTTGCACCGAAACTGCTGATTAATTTCAATGTCAATAACACGTAAAATGTAGTTCTTGAAATGTGTCCAACTTATTCACTGTTGTATGCAAATCTCCCTCATAAAGGAGAAAATATAGGATACTACACTCCTATTTGCCTTCAACCGCTCACACCTGCTTATGTATTATAAGTCATTCAATTTACATTCTGCATACAAAAACGTGTAGAACCCAGGGAACTTCGTCACCAGTCTATTAATTCCAATACAACATCATCCTGACCTTGAAATGTTTTCTTTCTAGTTTTTAAATACACTTACATGATCTTCAGTCCTTCTTGTTAGATATATACAGGAAAGACTTGTGGTCCCGAGAAAGCTCTACAGAGCTAAAAATGTCATTCCTTGTTTTCCTACTCACGCTCTCCTTTTAGCAGTGGTGCAGCTTGGACGCCCCAGAGCAAGGTTGCTATGCGACAGTCATGGTGACACGGCAGGGCACGTTCACCATTACACAACACGAGAAGTGAGATGTGACCCAGAACAGAATTTGGTTCTATTTCTTTGGGGATCTAGTCATCCGAAACCAAAACCAGCTAATATCACTGTCAAGACTTGCAAATCAAAACAGTACGACTACATTCATACCTCTAAAAAAATAAGCATTTAAAAAATGGATTTGTGGCTATAGGTGTCAATTACCAGAGAACTAACCTAGCCTAATATAATCCTTTGGTACTTTCATTGCCTTCTAGAATTAAAGATACTGTTTTGGTATAGGACCATCTTTGATGTTGACCTTGCATTGTACAATCTTTTTTTAATTTATTGCAAAAGAGTTTCTGAACTCTATTTTTAGATATACTTCAGTTAAAGTTCAAAGCTCTAACTTTTGCTTTTGATGGGCAGTAAATCATGAAGAAAGTGAAAGGCTGTGTATGTTGTCATATTCTTGAGTACACCCCAGTCACACCCTGATTCCCTGATTATAGAAGAAAGTAAACTGCTCCTTGAGCAAAAATGTGTATGGTAAGAGAATGAATGTGAGTTCTTATCACTGTTAAAAATTAATCAAAGTAAGTACTATTATTTGTTAATCCTGGATTCATTTTTGATCACATGGTCATTGTGAAGTTATCCACTAAAGTTGCAGAGTTTTTGATATATGGATACCTCCAAATCTTTTTTACATAATTATTTTCTTATTTACTTTCAGGTTTATTAGAATGGAAACAACATTCCTGTGTTGGAAGATGGAAATTTGACCGCATAATCTGCTATATCACAAATACAACTACAACTATATTTATTACAATTCCTTTATTTATATAGCACAAACAGATTACGCAGCACTGTAAAGATCTTGCCACAATTACAACAATTATAATAATTATAATTTATTTATTGTATCATAACAATTTCTAAATATATATTTTATACATCAATAACTCAATTGGTCTAATGATTTCTGCTGGCTGTCATTCTTGAGAAACCCTCATTATTTACAACCATTGGACACCCAAGAAGTCTTCTAACAATGAACAATCCCACTGAATGGAAAAAAAGCAGAGATCCATAAAATAAATAAATAAAAGGAAATATTACAGAAAATATCTTTAAAAAAAGTTGCAATTATTGTTGTTATACAAAAAAGCTGTATTTACTGCAACTGTAATTGTAGGTAGGCAATAAGTAGGTTTTTATTGTTTACCCTACACACACACCACTCACTGGTTTGCCAGCTATAATGGCGTGTATCTTTCTGTTAAATATGTATCAGGATATATATATATATATATATATATATATATATATATATATATAATGCAAAAATGATTATGACTTTATGTATAATACTCTTGCACAATGATCTGATAGGTTCATTCTTATGGGGGGGGTTGTCAACATGAGTGTTTTTTCTAAAATGTTGACAGGAAATAAACAATATACAAACAGAGCTAAACAATATATATGTAAATAAGTTAGCCATCTAATTCATCAATAGTTAATGAAACACAAAAAGCCTTATTCCTGTATATATAAAACAATATAACAGAATCATCAATTATTATTATTTTTAAACCCTGCATGTTGTACACAATTTTGTAAAAGATAAAATATTTGACACGTTATATTGTTTGTTTAGTCAGACTGGTTACTAAGTGTGCAACCTTCAGTACACAGATATTACCACTTTCTAAATTCTGAAACATACCATACCTTGTTCAATGTACACCACTTTCCTACAAATCAACCATGAATAGCCTCTCTTGAAACTGCATAGATCTCGAGGGATATATGGATCATGGAGGAAAATATGTTTTTCTTTGAAATCACTGGTGAGCTTGTGTTTGATAGACACAAGGTATGTCTTACTCTAGCTGTAGTGTATTCTACATTGACGTGGTCAGATTGACAGATTTCTCATTATGTAGGTTGGGAAAATACATAATGTGGCTCAGGATTACATACCCTGATTACAAAAGTAAACATGTCACACACATAAAGTTTTTTCAAGATAACACATGAAAAACTTACATTTAACCTTCATTTCTTTTCATAAGAGATCTTTTATACAATGTTTTCAGCCTGCATGAACTACATAGTTATCACATGTGCTCTGAAAGTAGATTGAAGGAAATTGATGGTGCAAATCTTCGTGAAGGAAGGATTAACAGAAATAATGGCCAAGGGACCATGGGTAATGGTGAGTATAGCTTCTTATTTTTTGTAAAAGCCAAACTAGGTCATTTTATAAACACTGAAGAAAAAAGTTTTATGAAATGCTCACCCCTACATTGTGGGGTGACATATTTCAGATGAAAGTCCCTTGCTTGACAAAGGATTCTAAACACAACATTGTTTACTGTCAAAGGAGGATTCCAGATCCCTACTTACAGCTATTTCCTCCCTTGACAATGGTGGCACTCAGTTACATTGTCAGATTGTCAATGCCATGCAACTATCACTTGCAGTATGTAGTTTGTAGGATGTAGTATTTCAAACCAAGCACATTTACACCCTGGCATGTGTTCTCTTAAAAATGATCCATTCTTTTAATCTTCTAATGTCCTCATTTTATAGAAAGTAATCTTTTAAAATTATGCAAATGAGCATCAGAGGCTCCTGTCTAAATCACAGAAGCCCCTTCTGGCTCTGTCATCTGATCTAAATGCCTCTTTTCTGTGTTGCTGCCCACCTCCACTCACCCCTAGTAATGTCATAATTAGCAGATTGTTAGCAACATTGTAGTCCTAATTTGTAATTATAACTGTATTGCTTTTTGTGCATGTGGTAAAAGGAAGAGCCATATGGGAAATTGGAAGAGAAGTGCACACTCTTGTCCCTTCAGGTGCTGGAGAATGAGGCATTGGGAGGGCGATGGAGCCCATTAAATATTGTTTGGAAGTTTAAAAAAACTCAGCTTGACAATATAAACCATGTCCTTGGTTGGTTGTACCTCTTTAGTATTGCAATCTCAACAATAGCTTAGACTCTCATGAAAATTTAATCTGTCAAATGATGCAGGATTACGGTTAAAAGTAAGGGTGCATCTGATTTGTCCTTGGCTGCTGATGTGCCACGATTCATGAGGGATGTAGCACTTTCCAGGACTTTGTCACAGGTTAATTGGTAAAAATTTTGATCTGCTGGGTTCGAAAGTATGGAGTCTTATAGAACATTAGAATAAATATAGAATATTTAAGTACACATTACATTTCTTCTGTTGTCACTTTTTACAAACAGCTTTGTACAATATCTATTTGTAAAGTTTTGCACAGAGGGGATAATGATCTAATGGTATTTTTCATAGTTTGTGCAAAACACTTTTCTATTGAAGGGTAATATCAATACAATAGCATAGTCATAGTGAAACTATAGCACGCATGCCCTATGTGGCACTCAAAACCCTTTCTATGGGTACTCACTGGCTGTTGCCGCAGCACAGAACTCACCAGACAACACTCAACACTACAGAAAGAGTGAGAAGTTGCAGACAAAGGGGCACATTAACCCATCCCGTCGCAATCCCCGAGGTGCATTATCCAGCGAGGATTCGGAGCTGCCACAATTCACTAAGATTGTGCATCCAATTTCCTGCATGTGTCGCTTCCCCGCTCAGGTCCGTCAGAGTTCAATGCTTGTCACACAATTTTGGATATTGAATCTTGCACTTAGTCCGAATCATACGGGTTGTCTGACGGCCATGCCCCCGATTCGTGTTGCATGAAAGTCACCAAAAACCCCAGTTAAACACAGCGCAAAATGGAAAAAGTCGGGAAACCTGACGAAAATGCGGTCCGCGGCCCCTTAGTAAATGTACCCTAAAGAGTATAACCACAAAAAGTGCCCGTATTACCACACAGGTTTTCCAAAAAGTTCATTTGGAAATGAACAGTTATTTCAAATTAAATGGAATCCCAAAATTGGTGCTGCACACTCAGCTGCAAATTCAGAAACTATCTGTTGTTAAGTGGCCAACGTATTAAGTTAGGTTTTGTCAAATATAAGCCCAAGATAACAAGCTTGTTGCTTAAAGGTCTATAAATTATATATATGTATGAAAAAAAGTTTTGGAAAGATTGAGGAACAGGGAAGACATGGCAGAAGAGATAGCTGACAGACTTTTACTAGAGTTGTTCAGTAGAACAGGAACCCCCTCAGGGTATGTTCACACATGTCAGATTCTATTCTGAAATTTCCCAAACTGCATAAAGTGTTATATTTCTGAAAGGGATTACTTAATTCTTACCAACCTTATGCAGATCTATATTGATTTAATACAGATTTTGATTTAGTCACAGAAATGTCTGTTATGTAGATCCATGAAATAATATTTTATGCTTATGCACCTTGGTCTTTCCCTAAATTTATAGATAAAATTGCAAAATAAACCCTTTCAGTTTTTATGCTTATGCGCGTTGGTCTTTCCCTAAATGTATAGATAAAATAGCAAAAAAAACCCTTTCAGTTTTGTCAGCAAATTCACTTGCACAGCTTGGACACCACTTATTGAAGGGCTTCATAAAAAAACGCACAGCATCAATTGATAGCACTTCATAGCATGTCGATTTATACAGATTTGAAAAATGGAATTTAACCTTTGGAATGCTCCTTTGCTCATTTAGCACAGGTAAACTAGTTTTCGGCAGCAACTCTGTCATGTACGTCCCTGGCCTTAATAGGCTTTCTACCATTTTTTAATTATTCCACATGTCTCAACAATACTTGTAATATAAATAGTGGCCTGTGACCAACAAAAGACATTACCTCTAATAAGAGATTGGGGCTTGTTTACTAAGGGTCCTGCGGATTGCACATTTGTTGGCTTTTAGAAATTTTCTGGACTTGCTCCGCTGGGACAGCTATATAGAAGGCGATTGTGTTGCACGCAATTGGATTTTGGCGCTATCGTGCCTACTTTCATGCAACAGAAATCGGGGGAGCGGACCGTCGGACGTTCCAACGAATTCGGACTGAGCACGGGATTTCACTTTAAAATTGTGTTGCAACAGATGGACTTACATACACCGGGAACAAGAAGGTGAACTCCAGCGGACCTCAGCGGGAAAGCAACAGATGCAGGAAATCGGGCGCACAATCTTTGTGAATCGCGGCAATGTTCATTTTCGTCAGACAACGCACAGCGGGGATCGCGCAGGACAGGGTAAGTAAATGTGCCCCATTATTTTCAATCTGAAGTACCACAAAGAAGTCAGAGATTGACATTTATTGGTATTCTTTTCTATTTCCACTGTGTACACCCTTACATTGGCCTATGAATATATGGACTTATATGGTTCACTATTAAAGTCTGCCTCAACTTCCATATTTACAATTCTAAAAGAGTAACTAAATATCATACTTAATCATCATAATCTATGTATTGGGATATTCTACGTACAGATACATGAATATTATTCTTGACAAGTCTGCAGGTGTAACTAGGAGAGGCAGGGCCCCATAGCACTCTTCTGAATAGGGGCTCCCCTTCCTACTTAAAAAACATACATATTTGTATACTCACACATGCGAGTTACAATCTTATACATTTATACATATATATATACAAATTTATATACTTATACATATACACATACAGTTCTTCACTCATACACACATATAGAGCATGTACACACACAGTGCCATAAACAAATTTATAGCATATATACCATACACCTTAACACATACATCATTTACACATCACAGATATACATTCTCCATTCTTTAGTGTGTCAGTTTGAATGGCGGGGCCCCCTGACACTGCGGGTCCCACAGCAGCTGCTATGGCTGCTACGGCTGTAGTTACGCCCCTATTTGGAGGTTTATTTTATTAGATATAACCAGATTTGTATGTACTCTTCAGCACCGTTCGAATACCACTGTGCTCTTTGGAGTGGCTACTTCCCAGTGGCCATGCACAAGCTGAAAATTTTGGAAAAGAAGGCACCCATTCTCATTTTATTCAGCCTTCTCCCAGGACCATCAATCAAAGAAAATGTCTCTACACTTTGTACATGTCTTCATTATCTACCATCTATCTACCAGATTATTGCACTAGTCTTCACTGAAGCTTTCTCATGCACCCTTCTCCAATTTATCCTCAAATCTAGTTGCCCAGCAAATGAATTTTATCATATGGACATTGACATATAGGTCTGTTCACAATACTTCTTCTCCATCTGTACCCTTGCCTTTTGATACCACCCCACAGCCATTCTTAACAAAAAAAAAATATTTGCTCTTCAGATAGACAATAGAAGAGAGAGTTTGAAGAAAACAAGGGGTCTGTTGGGGTCGCACGTACCACGTCGGACCCCTCGTCGCTCCGTCAGAGTAATGGAGTAGACAGCCGCCCATGACCGTTCTTTATGGAGCTGGTGGAAATTGCCGAGAAGGAGCGACGAGGGGTCTGATGGAGGTACGTGGGACCACACCGGACCCCCTGTTTTCATGATCTGTGAGGGTTTCACCACTGAGCCCCACTGATCAGCAAGTTAGGCCCTATCCTTAGGATAGGGCCTAACTTGCTTTGGTGGGAAAACCCCTTTAAACTCATGAACGTGGCCTGAATGTGAATGTATGGAATGTGTTTGCCATGTAAAGCTTATATTTAGCATTGTATCACTTATATTCCCTAATAGGTAGGTGGATATGAATTAAGTTCTGTTCAGGGCAGGGGTAGGGAAACAAATAGAAGAATAATTAGACTAGGTTCAATTTGTTTTTTTAATAGTGAATAAATTAGCGCAGCAGGCTCCATCTTTTTGTGCCACTATTAATATCAGATGTTTAACGGAACATAATGGAAGGTCAATTAAAGTCATTGGGGAAAGTCTTCCACCTTCTGTTTTTAGTTTCTGTTACACTCTCCATAAACAGAGCGTCTAACAGAAAGTCCTGAGCCTTACCCTGCTCCATATCCTCCATCGCTCTGGTACTTATAGTTTTTGCCATTGCTTCTTCCTGAAAGTAGTCAATCCATAAGTGTTAAGAAGAAAAGATGCAGCTCACCGACCCAGTATGTTCCTCCAATGACTCAAAAAACCACCAGTGTAATTAATCGCTTTTGCATTGCAATGCCAGCTAGACTGCAGGATATGTATCCACAGAAGAAGTGTGGATGTTTGGATCCCGGCTCCTTTAATAAAATGTTTATTCTTTATTTGTGCTTCTTTAAAAACATCATAGACTAGAAGTTTATGAGGTCCCTGGTCAGGGCCGGCTCCAGGTTTCAGTGGGCCCCTGGGCGATAGAGCCTCAGTGGGCCCCTTAACGGTGAACTCTACACATTCAATATATACACACGGCACATACGCACAGATATACACACGCATCCAGTATATACAATACATACGCACAGACATACAGCATATATACACACATCCAGTATATACAACACATACACACACGTATACAGCATATATACACACACATCCAGTATATACAACACATACACACAGATATACAGGAGAGGTGGGTAGCTTGGGACAGGTAACATGTGAGGTGGGTAGGGCAGGGGGCTCGTCCCACTACCTCTCCGCCCACCTCCTATGCGGCCTACATTCAGGGGAGGTAGTGGGACCGGCCCGCGGGAAAGTAATAGACCTTCGTGGGTGGGCCGCTTTAAAGCTCTGGGGCCCCGGCACTTGCCCAGGTCAGCCGGGTGCTGACGCCGGGCCTGTCCCTGGTGACAGTTTCCCTTTAAGTTTGAATGAGTGGATCACATTATCCTTGGTAATACTTGTCTAGTGCTGAGCATTAACCATCCAGGGCTGAACCATATCATATTTTTACTACAGGGGTAGATACAATGTATGGAGCATGTAGAATCTTCCTTCAGATTTATGATTATCTTGTTGAATGAGGAGAAAACGTTATCTGATTCCTCCTCAACGGCATTTCTTTATGAGTAATCATGATTTTGAAAAAAAAGAACATACTCTCCAACAAACCATAGAAGGAACCATTTCCAATGTAAAAGTGATTTAAAGAAGAGAGAATCTTCAATTTGAACACACAAGGTACAAATCAGCAAGAGACTGGATCTCATTCTCTAAACAGGCCACCTCTGACTTCCCACACAAGCGGACAAGGTCCATCAACATCGGGTGACAGGCCAATAGGAAAGATCAAGGAAGAGGGGTTTTTTTTAGATAAAGAGTCCCCAGTGACATCTCTTGATGGGCTGCAAACCCATA
This sequence comes from Engystomops pustulosus, assembly GCA_019512145.1. Classification (NCBI taxonomy): domain Eukaryota; kingdom Metazoa; phylum Chordata; class Amphibia; order Anura; family Leptodactylidae; genus Engystomops; species Engystomops pustulosus. The sequence goes on from CM033642.1 coordinate 38,066,553, forward strand.
TAAACATGATATAGCGCACTATGCAGATCTTGAACCTCTTGAAAATTGTCCTCAAACCTACAGAGAGGGCCCGATAGTTTATCTTTTGTACCTACTACAGATATGATCCTTTATTTGGATGAAAGACCTGCATCTATCCTGCAGAAAATTGAAGAAGAGAAAACTCTTCAAGATCCATGATAACAGACAATGTACAGAACTGCACATACATAAAGAAGAGTTGCCAGATGCCCAATTACTAGGGTGACTATGGGAGGAGAGATAATGAGAGATTCGGAAAGAACCATTTACTATCTTGCAAGACCAATCCAAAAAATATCCACCATCACACTCCCATTGATACCTTCATGTCAGTGGTTAAACTCACATGAAATTCAGAAGATATGAGTCAATCGAGGGAGGAAAGTATAGCTTTTGGGATCTTACGACAGACCCCTTTAATTACAATAAAGACAGAAGATAATGGAGGTAATACAGTAATCATGAACAGGGACACATGTCTCAATGTGTAAAAACATTTTGAATGACACATCTGAATATGAAGTCCTTCCCCTAATATAGTGCACCAGGGCAACCTGAAACACATCATATTAAGTCATAAGTCCTATCATCTCATTATTGCAAGTGAATTTGAGTTTATACTTCCGGAATTCCCACAAAGAGCAACCTTATATTCATTGTCCATGATTAATACAGGGAGCAACCCCATAAAAGGACCCACTATAATCCCAGGAACTGGGAGCTTCATGAAGAACATCAGCAAGATCCTACGTCCGTTTGTCATTGCTTTCCTTCATAGTTTGTGATGTTATGTATGAAATGAGGAGGATCAAGGACATTATGATATCACCTAGTACTTTCCTGACATATCTGGATGTGGAAATGCTCTACAGCTCCATTCCTTACTCACAGTAATGTTTTGCTGTGGAGTGTTTCCTCAAGACAAGAGGAGCACTTCAGAGATTTATTTTGGACCATAATGTATTTATGTTTGACCTTCTGCCAGATCAGGGGAGTGGCTATGGGGAGACCATCATATGATAATCTCTACCTGGGCTGGTGGGAAAAGGACCTTGTGTTTACAGAGGATATGGAGAGATGGAAATTGCAAATATTGCTTTGGTTGATGTTCATCAATGATATCCTGATAGTCTGGGATGACTCGGTCCAAGAATTCCAAGATCTGGTTGGAAAACTCAAACCAAAACAATGGTTGGAAATTCAGGATGATAACATTCTTAGACCTTCTGATCGCAAAATCAGATAGCAGTCACCTAAATATAAGGATGTTTCGTAAACCGAAATCAGGTAACAATCTCATTAGATAGGATAGCAATCATCCTGAACCTCTAAGGAGTGGAAACCAATATTTGTGAGCCAGGCTGAATTGCTTGCAACTTGCAATACATTGCACAAGGAGCTCAGAGAGGTGCTTGAGGACTACTGGGGCATTCTAAAATCAGATCCAGACGTTGGAGATCTAGTAGGAGACAGACCGCTAAACACATATGCCAGGGGTTCTCATTTACGTGATACATTGCTGCAGGGCCTTCTAGCTGTGGCCACATCAAAACAATATTGGTTAATCAACTGCAAAATACAAGGTCTCATATGTCTGGCCACATATAGATGTGGAGCTCATTAAGACTATTAATGAATTTAGGAATCAGTTTTCTAAATAGTTTTTAGTAGATTTTAAACATATTTTGCCAAATTCTGAGGCCAATAACTTTTTCACACTTCAGTGTACGAACCTATGTAAGGTGTTATTTCACTGGACTGACAGACGCTACAAAACACCGATATAGTGGTGCGGGTCCGTAAAGAACGAGCCTCTTGCTATAAAATTAGATGGGAACCATGGTTCATGGCAGCAGTTAGGTGTACAACGAAGAAGCAATATCTCAGCCTGTTTGCAGCTCCAGCTCACGTGCTACTTGGTAACCTAAATTATAAACTTTAAGATTTTTGCAGCCAGGAAGAGCAGGAAAGTAGTGACCATAATCAGAAGTTGTGAAACCTGTGCGGCCCCAGGACAGACAATGGTCCAGAATTATCAAAAATTACGGCAGTCTGTACTACATGCAATTCACCTGTGGAGTGCGCTAGATTAATCAAAAGTGGTGCACAGTCTTCATTAACCTGGCGCCCCCTGCACTGCCCTGAAAGTGTGCACCATTTCTTTTTTGATTAACTTTCTTCATGCTGTAGAAGCATGGCGCATGTCAGTAATAAATGTGGCGTAAACTCTGACTAAAGCACTAACACGCACCTTAAGGGTGATGCCACACATGGCGCTTTGAATCAGTTTTGAAAACGTTTTTTAAGCAAAAAACGGGCCAAAAACGGGTTCAAAACAAGTGTGACATCACCCTTAGGTGCACATTTTTTTCTGTCTTGTTGGACACAGCGCAGCCGCAACACAAAACTGGCGCAGACACTTTATAAATACATGTGTAAGCAGTTTGCATGTTCTTTTCAATGTAAAGTCAGACAGAAAACTGGCGCAAATGCTTGTGTTCCCTTCTTCCGCACGGATTGTAAGCTCTTGAGAGCCGTGCTTTCACTCCCATCGTTTCATATGACTGTTTTAACTCTGTACTGTCTTATTATATTTATATATGTCCCCCTTATGATTTGTAAGGCACTGTGGAATATGATGGCTATATAAACAAATTATCATTATACCGTTTTATTTCTATTTATTAGTTTTAATGCTCATTCTTTTTTAGTATGTCACCATTATTACTACTTGTTGTGGGCACCATATACTCAGGATTAGCTGTGACTGGGGAGCTATGAGGGACCAGGACATGTGCTAATGCCACTACTGGTTCTGGGTGCCGTCCACATGCACTTCTCTCCTCAGTCCAGGGCAGTGAGAGGGGCAGGGGTGGAGGGGACATTATGAGCAGGTTGGGGCTGCTGGAGACCCCTCTGAGGCACGGCGGCGGCCCATTAGCAGCTCAGGGCTCATGCACTGGAATGTAGTTAGATAAACACTGCATAGGAAGAGCCCGCCCTTTTAATACTGCCCACAGAAGTGGCAGCCAATCGGCTTTGGCGGCCGTTTCAAGTCTCCCCGATCACACTGCCCTGCTCTAGGAAAACAAAGCTTAATTTCCACGAAATCTTTTATTTTCCCCGCTCTGACGATCATAGCTTTTAGTTGTAAGCCAAGTTACGTTCCCGGGGTGCAGCTCCAGAGAGGATTGCAGTGCAGAAGAGGCAGATCTGAGGAGGTTGTTTATCTATAGTATTGGGGGGGCCTTGAAACTGCCTGTCCTATTTCCTCTGTTGTTTTGCTTCTCTCGGTCTGGATTCTCCATGTTGAACCAATTCTGATATTTGGGCTGGGACCTGGCTGTGTATGTATGTGCTGCTATAGGTTATGTGTAGGCTCTTATTCTCCGCTGCTGCCGGCCGTGAGCGCATTACGCGGGAGAGGATTGTGTAGTGAGAGTGACAGAGTTAGGGATTTGCAGGCGAGATCGCTCGGGGTGGAGATCTGCAGATCAGATCTGGGAAGACGAGACCAACACTGGATCCGTGCAAGTATTAGATGGAAAGCAGCTGTATCATCACCCAAGTGCAGAGAGAAGAGCCTCTGGTGCATCCAAAACAAGGTAATTGCGACCGCCGTCGCTTGCGATCTGGATCGATCAGCACTTGTTTATGATCTCACACGCTTCATAGGCTGTGTGCACTGCTGCTCTCTATTATATGCATCCTCATGAATTATAATAACATGTATCCTGCTATGTATATGGTTATTCTGCAACATTGTATCCGAGATCACTCCCCCCCCCTTTCCTAAAAATCTGATTCTATAGAAGAGGAAAACAAGTGAAGACCCCTCCCTGTGTGTAGGGGTGTGATCAGGGCACATTTCAAATAATGCTTTTCCTCCTGGTGAAGGTTTACAGCCTGGTGATGATCATTACCAACCTGTCATTGCTGCTATTATCCTGAATGATCGATGTTGACAGTTTTTTTTTTGTGCCAATGAAGCTTTTGGTGGTTTTTTGCTCTAGTTTTAGGTGATGCGTCAAGTTTTGATGTTTCCAGTTGTTTTTAATTGGTCCTTTGACAGGTATTGTAGGATTATGTTTATGTACACAGTGTGGACGGTGTCACATTGCTCTCTCTGATTGTCACCTATGTTGATAGCTTCAGTTTTGTGCATTTATATTTATATGTGTGTGATTTTATATATATAATATTAGTGTTTTTTTTGCTATCTTTTGAGCTCCTATGTTAATAATAAATAATTATAAGTAATAATAACTCCAATGTGGTCTTGTTATCCTCTACCCGTGTTATTATATAAAGAACTAGTCTCCTCCGTCCTCTTCTAACTAAAACGTAAACAGCCATTTCCCAGAATCGTACAGGTATCCGCACCGCCTGCCTCTTTGTGATCCTCTGCTGCTCAGATATAATCCATCCACTACTGGCTGTACAGAATATGTCCCATAGTCAATCCCATTATTATCGCCCTTTAAAATTATTTCATCCAATTTGTCCATATGTATTTGCCATAGAGAAAAAAAGGTCTGTGCTGAGCTCAAAATGGATTCCTTGCATCTGTTTAGTTTGTCGGTGCCATGTGATGGCTGTCTATATACAACCGCTAGTCGCCCTGCACATCCCAGTCCTGTGTTTTCGTGAGCTGTGGGATGTGTATGGCTGGTAGAGGAAGGGTTAATGGGTAACCTATCTGTGCTGTGTACATTTTGATGCTCAAGCTGACCCTTTGATGTGCACTTATCAGGTGCAGCTGTTTGTCCAGATTATTTAATGCAGTGCCATCAACCATCTGGGATGTTTACGACAACTGTCACAGGTCATCTACATTTGGCACTATGAACCCTTTGCCCTTGTTTTTTTTGTTGTTGTTTTTACAAATGTGTTTTTTTTTCTTCTAAGTTGTGTAAATGAACTTGCAGGTGGTGGAAGTGTTGGGGCACAGCAGGCTCTGACAGGTGACAGCCAGAAAGTTCCCCTACTACCAGAGCAGTGTTTTCCAGACCTCATTGAGAAGAGACTGGCATGTGCCTAGCGAGAACCCCTACCTAGTTTTATTTTTTTTAACAATTATTTTTATCGTAGTGGAAGGGGGGATCTTTCACTTCTATCAGAACTTATTACGTTATACTAGAATTGCTTCCAAACTCTTTGTGTATGGCAAGTTTCACACTGCAGTATTCCAGTCAGTATTTGTGATACACATCCAGGAGGAGAGCGTACACAGGAATAATATCATTTGTACATCTATTGTGTTTAAGATCCATTTGTGATTTTTGGATTCAGAATACTGAGCAGAATATTGACTTAAAGCTCTGTTTACATCTCTAGTTAGGGTTTACCGATAGTAACCTTACAGTTCCCATACAGTTGCATGTATGAAATGGGTCCCTTCTTTCAAGCGTCCACAATATGGAAGCATTCTTTTCGTAAAATTCCTTACGTCAATGTCTGTTAACGGAAGGGTTTCTATTTACCATCGGTATTTGGTTTCCGTTACTCTCTTCTATGACAAACTGAGATGTGAACTGACCCAGATTATGGGTATATATATTAATATATGAATATATTAACAATTGTGATGTTACAGGCAGTCCTCTACTTAAGGACACACGACTTACAGACGACCCCTAGTTAGAGACGCACCCCTCTACCCACTATGACCTCTGGGGAAGCTCTCTGGATGCTTTACTATGGTCCCAGACTGCCTGTATTAGTTGGAAAAGAGCACAACTAGACAAGTTGATAATCCCTTCCACTTTTTAAAAACACACCATCAAAAATACCTCAAATTGAGAAGGTTATGACTCTGGAGGAAATCTTCCATTTGCAATCTACTTAGTAGATCCAGACGGTTGATTCCCCAAATCTAACTCCTCCCTATACACCTTTTACTATATTTTTTTTAAACGTAGCTTGTTTATTTATATGTTTATATGTTAATTTGCTGCAGTGGCCACTCAGGGATGGTTAGCTTCTGTGAGTTCCTAAGGCTGCGTTGCATCACGCTTTTTGCTGCGTTTTTGCTGCATTCAAAAGGCTTGAATTATGATCACGTGCTGAGGTTACATTGCGTTTTAGCAAATGCAGTTTAAGCACAATGTAACCTTAGTATGTGATCAAGGCTGAAGCTTTTGGAATGCATCAAAAACGCAATGCAACGCATTATGTGAATGAGGGCTGAGGGTGCGTTCACACTTGGTTTTAATGCATGTGTTTTCAAACGCAATGCAACAGCTGAGAAGAGTGGATTTGCCTAATTTCATTGCTGTCAACATTGCATTTAGAAAACATGACACGTTAACAGGTGTCTTTTGTAAACACAATGTTGACAGCAATGTAATTGGGCAATTCTTCTCTTCTCAGCTGTTGTATTGTGTTTCTTAATGTCATGTGTAAACGTACCATAAGGCTACTCCATGCCCCTGCAGATAAGCCTACCTGCATGTCCATGCCGCCAGTGAATACTGCGCACCGGCTACGGGCGTCTCACCGGCTCAGTGAAGCCAGCAGGGCATGCGCATGCGCAGAGCTCACCTCTGGCAGGCAATGCATTGGATGTCACAGCGTTCACAGACCGCATGGACGTGCAGGGAGGTGGTTCTGAAGGACTTCCCTGGGCGTGGAATAACCCAAGGCTGCGTTTTTTAAAGTCCTTTTTCTGATGCTTTTTATTTCGATTAGTTTTTTGCAGCATCTTTGGATGCATTTCTTTACACTGCCATGTTTATTACCATCATACTGGATGTCATTTTCATGTAACAAACAAGGCAGTGTTCTGTCCTTGTGTTTATGCCTTATTATTGTGTAACTCGTATAGAGATTCCTATTGGAAAAGAGAAGGGGCATAGGTTGTACCCAGTCACAAAAGCGAGTCACATGTATAAACATTTTGGGGGAGGGGGGGGAATGGCTAAAATACATCTTCCATCATTATCTCTCCACATAATTTAACTTCCTCTCTGGCATAATGCTGTTTTTAACTTTAACTTCCCCTTTTAGAAAGATGTGAAGCATATATAAAAGGTTTTTATTTATTTTTTTTTTAGAAGAAGTTAGAAAATAACTAATGCCATTTTACGTCACTCAGAGGATAGCTTGCCAGGTTACATTTCAATGCCACCCCTGTGCGTTCATGTTTTGTTATAGGAGAGGGAATACTCATACATTGCCTGTTATAAAGTATTGATAAATGTGATACAACTATCCCTTTAAAACCCCCAAAACTGTTAAACTGCAGCATGTGCACTGATGCTGCGGGTTTACCCAGAGGCTTCCAGCAGAGGTGTAAGGGTCATTCCACACATGGCGTCTATAGTCCGTTTTTAAGCATGCGTTTTCAGTCCGTTTAAAAATGCATCCGTTTTTAACCGTTTTGCTATTCGTTTGGCTGCTTACAACCTGTTCATCTATTGAGAGAATTGGGGAAAAAAGGACAAAAACTGATGCCTTTTTAAAAGGACTAAAAACGCCATCACCCTAACGCAGAATGTTTACTGTTACTTTCAATTGAAATGTGATCAATTCTGATAGTAGGCTTGCAAATTATTGGCTGTCGCCTTTCAGAGTATTCTGATGATAGGACAGGGACATTAAAGGAAATCTACCACCAGGATAAAGAATTGTAAACCAAGCACACATGACTTCGTATGCCTTTGGTTTAAAGAAAAAGAGGTTTTAAAAATTATGCAGATGAGCCTTCGGGGCTCCATTGACATCTATAGAGTCTGGAGCCCCGGAGGCTCATTTGCATAATTTGTGAAACTTTTTTTTATTGTAAAAACAAGGTGGGGCACTCACCAGTATGTCAGTGTGCTTGGTTTACAATTCTTTATCCTGGTGGTAGATTTTCTTTAAAGAGAGCTGCGGTTCCCATGAACCTTCCATAGTTGTCCGACCCAAGATTGGTGACCATGTCTGATCATAACAGCAGCTTCTATTGTGCTGATTCATTTGCAGGACACTTTGAGAATAAAGATTCTCCCTCTTTATCTGAATTTTTAGAATGCTCCAGGTTATAAAGGGAACATTCCCTATTCAGGTATGATGTAAAAAATGACATACAGTAATTATCTAAAGCAGATTTTTGATCCAAAGCCAAAAGTGGACCCAGGAGGAAGAAGTCTGTCTCTTATACTTGACGTTCCTTTTGACTCCACTCCTAGCTACAGCTCAGGTTACTACATGGACTGGATGTGTATATTGTTCCCAACTAAGATATTTGGAAATAGAAATGTGTCACATATAGACTTAGTATCAGTCCATTTCATCTTAAGCCTCTATGGTAAACAGCATGTGGAGGGAGAACACATGTACTGACATGAATCCTACTATGTAAGGATTGCCGTGTGCCTTCTCACACAATGAGGCGCTCATTCTTTTGCTTATAAGTGGCCTATCCAGGCTTATTATTGACTTTCCTGGCTGATGGTGTCACAGGACCATTGTTAGGTGCTTTTTTTTTTTTAACTTTGCTCAAAATAACCATGTTGTTTGTTGGCACTCCAGCCTTTATGGAAACTACAAATCCCAGCATGGCTGTATGCAGTCTCTACAAAGACGTGGAGATCCACAGATGTTTTTCCAGGCTATGTTCAGTGATTATGATGTAAACATGAAAACGACAACTGATATGAGTATTACAAGTAAATATTGTTTTTTTCACGCTTTCATCTTACTTGCACATATTGACATATACAGTGTCTACCTGGGCACCAATCGGCCCTCTCCTTAGCAGATTGTATAGATGCTGTGCACACAATCCGGAGCACAATGCTGTAATACACTGCAGAAAAGATCAAAGAAGCTTCTAATCTCCAAAGTTAATCCTTTTGTATTTTACTATCAAGCTGACTACAGTATGAAAGCAAGGACATATGAGGGGCCTTTTGGTATCATGTATAGTGGCCACATACCATATATATAGGCACTTACCAGCTATTTGTCTGTGTTGCCTTTTTCTCAGTCATAGTATGGTTAAATGCAAGAGGTAACTACTTGTGCAGTGGTATACGGTGTGTATATATGTGTGTTGGCTTATGTTCAGGTAGTGATAGATATAAAAAGTATATTGGGGGAAGTTTTACTTGTACTGTCTAATATTTAGACAATGTAAACTCGTGCCCGTTTCCCAAGAGTGAGTTCAGTCCCAAAAACCTGCTGTGTGCTTCAAGAATTTCCCGGACCGAATCTTAAATTGTTATGGATCCGTTCACACGTGGTGTTCCAAACGCCAATGCAATCGGGCCGAGGCCCGCCCCGGTGGGCGCGACTTTGTCTGCGTTTGCAAGCGCAGACAAAGCGCCACGTGTGGTGCCGGCCTTAGACCGTTTACTATGTGTTTGGCTGCTTAGAACCTGTTTACCTATTAAGATAATTGGTAAAAATGGTCAAAAACGGATGTGTCTTTAAACGAACTGAAAACTTGTGCTCTAAAATGGACCAAAAACACCACGTGTGGCATCACTCTAAACTGCCCTGAGCATGTCCTTTCAGTTTAGTGATTTGAGGTTTGATTAGGGAAATCCTGCAAGTGCATGGGGTGAGTTTCTTTGACATGGGCATCTGGCCTTGTCAAAGAAAGCCACTAAAGCAGTAAGAAAACTTGCACCAAATTTATGTGCGTTGTTCACGGTTTCCTTCCTTATGTGTTTTTAAAACACATGCGGTTTTTAGCGGACTTCTTAAAAACGGGTTCAAAACATTTCCATTGCACAGGTTGAATTCTGGACCAGCTGCTTTTTCTACCCTGTGTATGTGGGATTTGGATAATTCCCCCAGACTACACTACTACTGTATTGACCACACAGAAAATCCATGTGTAATACGGTACATTAGGGGGCACCGTTCTCCCTTAATTTGGCTTGTTACAAAAAAAAGTGTTTTTTCTCACATGTTCTTATTAAGAAACAATCCTCATTGTGGTTCGATATTAGAAGCACTGTAATAATAGAGATATCCTATCTATCTATATGTCATATAACTGCTTAGACCTTTCTTGGTTTCTTAGATTAAAAGGATACCCTCAGCATAGCTGAGCAACTATAATGCTATTTACATTAGAATTGTAAATTATTTTAGTACCTTACTAGTACATTCAGCTGTTCTCTAATGGGTTAACTTTGTGGCGTAGTAACTGGAGACATTTGCCTCTTAGTACAAGGCTCACTGGCGTCTACATTCTGGCTATGCCGAATATCTGTTTCTAGAAAGCAGCTTCTTGTCAATCAGTTCTGTGTGTTTTAGTCATACGTATGTTATCTTTAGCGTTTAATTTGTATCAGTTTGGGTTTACGCTTGCATGTCAATAATTTTATTTATTGAACAGTTACAAAATTTTCTATAATTGTGTGTGTCTTTAGGAAAACACACGTGCTAAAACTTCATCTCCTATGCCAATGTGAACATAGCCTTACCCGCACATCTATTTACATGAGAAATGTAGTGTGTATGTATAAAGCTTTACTGTTACCTAGTAGGCTAACATGTCGCGCTTACTTGTCCCCAAAGTGAAGCCAGGGCTAGAGAATATCACTTTGTGGGACAGATTCTCCCATTGGAATGTAGACTTTCCTTTCATTCCTGCTGGGATTATTCCATGTGACATTTACATTCCTCTGAAAGTAATAAAAAAAACAATAATATTGACAACAATTATGATACTCTGTAGCTGCTGTCATCATGTAGTGCTTGTCATTTCCATCTTTTAGAAGTTTATTAAGAGGATAACCCCCCCCCCCCATTATGTTGTGGGATCAGTGATCCTAGTTGCATGGAAGTATATGGTGCTACTTTATGTAATAACCATAAAAGTAAAGATAATCTATAACTGGTTTGAGGAAGAATCCTTACAGTAAATTTTTATTGCTTACGTTTTTGCTAAACCGTGAGCAGTTTATATGTGTGCCATGATGGAGTGCTCTAATAAAGTTCTGGAATATCCTGTACATGGCATAATGGAGACGACTGTGGTGGGCACCTGCTCCCCGGCTGGCACTATACTGCAGATGCCCATCTTCAGAGTGAAGTTTTGTTTGTAACTTTATACTCGACTATCTGATTCCAGGAAGATACAGATCTTCATTATTATTTCCATATGAATGCAGAACTGTCTGTGTTGAATACATAGAAAGAATGCAATGATTCTTTCATTTCCTAACCTACTCTGGAGGAATAAAAGCTGGAATCTAGTTTCTATGGAAACTGCTCTTGACTTTGCCTATTGCTCTGTCACCAATTGTCTGCTTGAAAAGCACAAACAAAATTGGACGCTTGATATCGGGTAAGTCTAAAGGCCCATCGGCACAGTATGAGGTGAGGAATAAACATTTGGATATATTGCCATCTGATGGTTTACTGGCTGGCCATATACTTCTGCACACATAACGTAAAGGGGGCAGAATTTACCCCAGGGATTATCCCAAAACCATTCCACAAATGTAAGGAACCAGATGAGATTGACTCAATTCTTGTGTATAAAATGGTGAATGAGGGTTGGGCTTGGCTTTTGCATTACAAAGATTGACTACTGCAGCAATAATTGGCAGGTCACTTATTTGCTGCTGGAGACGGAAGTAAATAATGGAGCAAATCTGGGAGAACGGTTCTGAGAGCAGAACCCTTCTAGTTGCCCATGAGAACCAATAAGAGCTCAGCTTTCATTTACCCACAGCTGTTTAAAAAATTAAACCTGAGCTCTGACTGGTTTTCATGGGCAACTAAAACAATTTTACCTCAGACACTTCTGATAAATTTCCCCCAACGTGGGATTGTAATAAATCCCATACACTAACCTGCTATTGTATTACTGGAAATCATGCATAGCAAATCTGTGTACAGATACTGTTAGAGCTCATTCACCCAGACTGGATCCCGGGCAAAGCACTCGGCCGAGGTGAGAAGGGAAGGGCGGTGAACGCTCCTCACTCTTTCCTTCACCATAAAAACCTGAGCGGCTATGCCACACAAAAAGATAGGATTTGCTCTATATTTTGCCTCATCGTACGATAAAACGCAGTGTGCTCACTACATCGTGATCAGGTGCCATAGTAGTCAATGGTGGCCTTGATCTTGCTGTGATAACGTCAGCGTGACTGGAGCCTTAGATCTACATGACCAGATGTTTTTCAGCAGCCGCAGATTATATGCTTCTGTGTGTTTGTAGCCTTCATTGTCTTTACTCTCCTTCTCAGGCATAGGCATAATATGCTGAGGAGCGGTTCTATAGAAATAGTGTGAAATGAGTAGTTTTGCATTTATTATTGAGCATAGTATAAACTTAAACCAGGGAATACTCCTTGATTGATCGCTCTTCTAATACACAATTTCAGCTGCCCCTATACACGACCCTGTAACTTCTGACTTGGGGTCGGGTGGCCGCCATCTTTGATTCCTGTGTGACTCTGTGCTGCTGAGTTTCTGTCTCTCTGCTCTGAGCCTGTAGCACAGGACGGAGCTTACAGACCCTCACTGATTCACTTCCTGCCAGCACCACATCGCGAGCAGAGAGAAGCTGCAAACTTCAAACTCCAGGCACATAAGTGATCCGTAGGCAGGCACATATCTGTGAGAACAGAGATGTAGCAGGGCTGACAGTGTAAAAGTCTGTCATGCCACTGTGTAATAGGTATCTCGTGCATCTCTGATCTGACTCCTCTGTCTTTCTATGTGTTAGTAAAATGTCAGAAGCCATATGAAAGTGTATATAAGCCTGTACCCTGTCTGCTTAGAGAGTCCCCACCCACACCCTGGGATTACACTGACCAGCCTAGGGAGTGATAGGAGCTAAAACGGCAATAAAACTCTGTAAAATTTTAATGTAAGGGGTTAAAATCTTTATTGTGTAAACATCACTAGGGAATTGAGATTTGAGAATTTCCCTTTCATGGGAAAACCCCTTTAATGTTCCATATATCCTGCATTGAATGCTACATTGGCCATGAGGTCCCTCTTTTGACTTTCCCTAGAAAAGCCTAAAGGGTCATTTAGTCATTATTATATTGACAATGCAGTCGCTTCTGTCATCGGTGTCCTTTTTGTGCCTTTTATAAGTGTATGAATAGCCTTTGTCTATTAGTGTTTGGTGGTTTCCTTTGATGACGGTGGTTTTATTTTTGGTCGACGTGGAGGTGCATATGTAGCTCAGCTGATCGTTGTATACAGAAGACACACCCATGACTTCCGGTGTGATATTTACTTCCTGTAGTTTTAGTGTGTATGACAATACCACATTAGTGAAAATGACGGATGTTATATTTATTCTATGTGTAAATTTTTTTTCACTGCGGCAAATATATATTGTTCGGAATATAAGGCTACCTGCAGTGCCCAAAATCCACCACAATTTGCATCAGTCTGGCCTCCATGAAAACCGGTTCGGACAAGGACATGCTCTACTTTTCAATGGATAGAGAACACAGATCCGTTGTAGATTATAGCATTCAGTGCAGCGCACAGCTGCTGTTTACTGTCGTGTAGTATTATTTTAGACTAGTCTGTAAACTTCCTCACTGAACAGCTGCAGCCTCCAGCAGCAGAGGACACTATCTGCAGGCAGATAGATATAAGACCTAATTATGGCTGCTAGTAAAAAGCACCTTGCTTTCCAGCAATTACTAGATATAAACTAGAATAAAAGCACAACAATAGTTTTCTAAAGTTGGTGGGGAAAAAAAAAATTCTTTTTGGCACACTAAAATAAGTGTGTGAATCTCTAGAATCAAATTCTTAACCATATAAAGGATCTAAGGAAAAATAGGTAGCACAATTTAGATACTCATAACATCTGTTCGGTGATACATCACTTGTACTAACCCCTTCTATCAGCCTTCGTGGTTTTCAGTATCTTGGGCTACAAATTATGGTCCCATGGGCGGTCTAATCCGTGGGGGATCCCGTGGGCGGTCTAATCTGTGGGGGATCCCGTGGGCGGTCTAATCCGTGGGGGATCCCGTGGGCGGTCTAATCGGTGGGGGATCTCTGCACACATGATGACAATATGAAGACTGCCCAAGCCACAATCTCAGGACGGCTATAACTTTTGCAGCTTGGGCACTCGGGTCATGCAAAGGTCCATGGCCATGAGCTCCTATAAGCTCCAGTACAGTCCCTTCCTCCAGTGATCTCCCTTTGCATGTTGTATAGGGATTTGTTTTCCCTGAGATGTTATGTGCAAATTGGTTAAAACTGCTCCTATTTACATTCATTTGTGCCTTTATTGTACATTATGGAAACGCATAGCTGCACATTACATGTCTGATCGCTCAAAGGGTTGCCAGGTCTTTCCACTCTCACAGTATCTATATTCCAAAGGTAACTTCCGCCTCTCCACTTCACATGACGCCTTCCCGCTGCCATAATCGATCCCAGGAGGGGTCGCATCATGTATGCAGATAATGCTCATTGTCTTGGGTTGGTACGCCTCCTGTTCCTGAAGTCGTGATGAAAATCTGTGTCCTCACTGTTCTGTACTGTGCATACCCGAGATTTGAAGAGACCGAGCTGTCAGTCAAACTAAGGGGACGTGATTTGTAAATCAGTCATAATATATTATGTATTATAATATGTATATAACATATACATCTCTGTGCTGTATTTTACATTTAGGTTTTTGTATTGTGAATGATGTAATTCTGGTTCTGTAAATGTGATCTGCAGGAAGCAGAAGATTGTATAAGTGAATATGTAGGATATGCATAATGTTTTGCCCATGATTTTACATACAGCTGCCAGAGATTCTATAGAATCGGCTTATCGTTGGGGAGACGACGTAGGGCACCAGATTTCCTAAAGCTAGAAGTGTACAGGATATGTAGGGTGCGGGCTATTGTCTAGTAGTAACAGTTCGCTGTCCCTATGTCATATGGTCTCATTGAGATGCAATGTATTAAAGCTATGCATGATGGCGAGATGTCCATTCTGGAGAATCTTCGCCCCTGTGTATTACTGTTCCTTTAACATTATATATAAAAAATAATTATATATAGATGAACATCTGGGTCTATCTAATCTATTCCTAATTGTACTGGTATTGCTAACCCTAGTGTCATTTATAAGACGACAAAGATCAACAAATGCTCTCTAAGGTGTTTTACCACCCAATTTGTTTCTGTAATGCCACAAAGTGTGATCCGTGCTTCTTCCTTCAGTGTACAGCTCTGTGCAGTTCCGATGTTTCTTTCCTTACAGTCTTGTGTTTTCGTTTCATTTAACGAGGGACATTTTTCATCTTAAATGTTCATTTCTGTTTTGTAATGATCTCTTAGGGCTTTGTACATTTTCTACAAAGACTTTCCAGTCCCTGTTCTTTATCTCTAAAAACCCGCTAATGGCGTTGTTTTATTATGAGGCTAATTTATTGTTATTACCGCTTTAGCAAAGCTCCCAGCACCCTCAAATAACTCAATGTTTTACCTAGCGGCTGACAGGAAACGTATTCTCTTTCACCTCGGGTTGATCTTTGGCACATGTAATTCGAGGGTCCTCTCTCTCGGGGTGGCCTCTCCAGGGTACAGCTTGAGAAGTGCCCTTCTTCTCTTTTCTCCGTGACACAAGATCCACAAGACAGATTGGAGCACCATCTGCCTCGTCAATGCTACATGAAAGCATTGCCAGCCCCAAGTCATTCCCTCTGTAAATTATCTCTCTAGTAAGTTGTGTAAATAGTTTTTTTCTTATTGGTGATCTTTTTACTCTTTTGTTCCTTTTTTTTTTTTAGCTCACAAAAATGCCTATTGTTAAATGTGTTCTAACTAATTATAATAATAAAAAAAAAATATGTAGTAATCAGTAATCATATTGTGCAGGGCCAGTTATGACATAACATTAGCTAAAACGTATACACCATTGTTTCTGTCACGTTCTTGACTATATGTGTGATCAGTGATCATATCATTTAGGGCCAGGTATTAGGGATGAATCTAAACTGTCTGCTGCGGGAGGCAAACTATAGAACAACACACCTTCCTGCTCCATCCCAAAGTTATATATAATGTTATTTTTTTAGTAAGTGGGTTTTCCACACATTGTCTGGCTTTATAGCAGGCAATGCTGCCCCTCATCTTGCTGAAGTTGATGCTGCCTGAGGCAAGAGGCTCAACTCTACTCATAGATGTTGCACCCCTGGATGTATCGCTAGCTAAAACCTATGAGCCACTATTTGCCATCTTCTTCTTGTCTATATTTTAACTCCTTTTTCATTATCTGATCCACTTTTGTTAAAAAGTGTCACATACTATCCAAATCTATCATGCCCTTCATACCTTAATCAATTTTGCATTAGTAGGTAATACTTGATTCTGTATGCAGATAAAAGCTAAATAGCAGGTTTTAAGCCAATCTGATGAGCTATAATTGTGATGTGCTAAAAAGTGCGTAGGAGCTTGGTCTTTCACATACTAAATTATTTATCTTCTCTTTATAATAATACAGTATCCATATTTAACACAGTACGGTATAATGTATGTTCTGCTGTTTTGCTAAGTTAATGTGTAATAGAGTCCAAATAGTAATTTTCATATTCAGGAGATCCCCAATTTAAGGACACCCCTGATTTACAGACAGACCTCTCTGTCCACTGTGACGTCTGGTAAGGCTCTCTGGATGCTTTGCTCTAGTTGATGGCTCTAAGTCTAAGGTGTCTGTAATGACAGCTAAAAATATTGAAAATCTATTTGTTATAATTATAAAATTGTTCCGACTTGCATACAAATTCAACTTGAGTACAAACCTAAAGAACCTATCCTGAACATAACACAGGGACTGCCTGTACTTAAAACGTAAACTGTTTGCCATGTGGTCAAAAGGTCTGAATTTTAATAATTTGTCAATGGCAAACTGTCTGGAAGTCTTAAAGGGAACCTGTCAACAGGGGGCTCTTTTTCACTGTTGTCAGGTTCCAACAGAGACTGAACAGTACATGGCAAGCATGCTTTATCTTTTCTGTTCAGTACTTAGTTTTAGAATTATGCTCTTGTGAACTTTACCTGGCTCCCTGGCAGCTCGTGCTCACAAGTCCCAGGTTGCACTTTCAAAAGGGTAACGGTGCCTGTTCGTTTGAATCCATGAGAGGCTCGTCCCACCCCCTCCCCCTGCTCCTTGCTAATCAGTCCAAACCCACTCCCATATCCTTCTTGAATTCAACCCGCTGCTAATGACATGGGCTCCCACTAACCACATAGGCTTTGTAATCCTGGCATGCGCAGGTCCGCACTGCTTAGTATGACAGTGTAGCAAAGGGATGCATGCGCAGGGAGTAGCAAGGCGAGCCGCCTCGCTGCTCTCTATGCATGTGAGGATTACAAAGCCTATGTTGTTAGTGGGAGTCATTAGCAGGAGGTTGAATAGAAGAAGGATGTGGGAGTGGGTTTGGGCTGAATAGAAACGAGCGGGGGGATGAGCGTCTTGTGGATTAAAATGAGTTACCATTTTGAAAGTGCAACCCCCTGGGACTTGTGAGCACGAGCTGCCAGGGAGCCAGGTAAAGTTCACAAGAGCATAATTCTAAAACTAAGTACTGAACAGAAAAGAAAAGCATGTTGGCCATCTATCGTTAAGTCTCTGTTGGATCCTGTCACCAGTAAAAAAAAAAAGAGCCCCCTGTTGACAGGTTCCCTTTAACATGGGAACACCCCCAAAGATCCATCACTGAAATAATATAATTTGGATGTGTAGGATCAATCTGAGATCACAGGTTTAGGTATTGCAGTGGCTCTTTATGGTGCTAAGGACCTTCCGGTGAAGAAGTATTATTGGGACTGTACATAAATGAGTGACTCACTGGTTTATTTGCTTTGTGCTCGTATAGATGGCTTGACAGATAAAGTGAAGGTTATGAATAGTAATAATTATTTTTTTTAACAAAGACCTGTCAAAAGCATAGAAAACATGTACACCAGGAAAATCAAAGTAATTGAGATCCACCAGCTATCGTCTTCCCTCTTCTTAAGAATCGTGAGGTAAAGATTCTCTCAATCTCTGGTGTCCAAAGTGTCAACTACTGTGTAGTAACATGCCATGTTGGATCTATAGTATTGTGGACAAGCTTAACTTCACAAACTTGCTAAAGCTTCCCAGCTCATGACCTTTTTGATATAATTGCCATAATGAATTCTAGGAAAATCAGAACTAAATCTTCACCAAAATTGGCGTCCTTATGCTCTTTGTGCTCTATGCTCACATGATGGACACTAACGGAGACTGACATCTCTGTCGGCTACTATTTCAAGTAAACTTGAAAGAAGGTACCTAAAATGTGAATAGGGTCCGCGGAACGCACTTTCGTCAGATTTTGGAAATCTTCGGGATTTGCGCCGCTGTGACAGCTATTTAGAAGGGTATTGTGTCACACGCGATGTGATTTTGGCAAAGGAGCTGGCTTTCATGCAACAGAAATCAGAGGCGGGCCAACGGACGATCCGACTGATTCGGACTGAGCGCGGGATTTAATATTCAAATTGTGCAGCAAACAATGCACTTACATACACCAGGAAGAAGATGGTAAACTCCGGTGGACCTGAGCAGGGAAACGACAAATGCAGGAAATCGGGCACATGATCTTTGTGAATCGCGGCACAGTGTATTGTCGTCGGACAATGCACTTCGGGTGAACTCCGTCGGTCTTAAGTGAGAGGGCGTGTTTCCTTTCGGGGGCTCAATACAAGAAACTGCCAATTAACATCAGGTTTGTAAGTTTTTTCTGGAAAACCACTAATGGGCCATACATAGCACTGATTTTCTGGAAAGTTGATGTCCACATTTCTTTTGAGTTTGTCTCAAAGTACAGTGCAAGTCAGTGTGGATTTTACAATGCACCTGGCTTAAATCTGTGGATTTTAGGACAATCTGTGATAGATCTGTGCATGTCTGGCCCGGGGACCTAGACTTTACCACTGTTAGCTCTGCACCAACTGCTTTCAGCATATGGATTGCTGCTGCTCTCCTTTAGCATTTGTCAACTAAGGTGTTAAACAGATGTGCAGTGAGGGTCCAGCCTCCTGTTGCATTACCCTGTAGATCAGTAATTGAAATGCAGTAGGACATAATGTACTGTATTCCAGCTGCTCTCCGTGCATGGTTGTGTCGCTCATAACCAGCGCGTCAGGAGAGAACATTCCTTATCTGCTTGAAGAGTCTTGTCCCGCTTCAGGGAATGGTTCTTGTTATAAAGGAGACAACAGTCTGTGGATTTAAAGGGTTTTAATTTTTTTTTTTTTTTTACTGGCCGGGGATTGCTAAAAATGGTAAAAGACCAATTTATTACCTATTTTACTACCCTGACACTCTGGTTCTCCCTGGAGATATTTCTTTACTTGGCTTCAACAATGATTTTTTTTTTTCTTTTCTATCCATGTGACCCCCTACAACCACTGGTATTAGCGGTCTTATGTCTAAAAGTAGTCTAGTGATTGGCTGCAGCAATGACTCGGTTAATAAATGCGTCTAGCGGGAGCTGATGGGTAGGTATTTAAGAAGTGAAGAACCTATTTGAAGCATGGCCGGAAGTCATTATGGGCCTAAAGGAAGAAAATTCAAAAGATCTTGTAGGAACTCCCAGAGAAGGAAGCTGTGGACCTATAATTAGAGGCTTACTACAATGGATATATATATAGCATCACCCAACATGAGTCAGGTTTAAAGCTCCTACTCCCAGAATCTTCGGTCTTTGTTAGTCATTTAATGGTGACTGTCTATTTCTAAAACAAAGATTTGCGTCATTGTGCGTCTTCATGAAGTATGTTCAATAAGGTCTCACATACAGCTTTTACATCTGTCATATGTTATTGTAGAACTTCAACTGGGTTCATGGAAACAATAAAATGCCACTTTTGCTCTTGGCGCCCCTGAATAATGTGTTTACCCCAGAAAAATATAAGTCTACGTAAAAAACTTTTTAAAAAAGACCTACGAAGTCATATATTTTGTGGGAGATAAATGACCATAATGATGGAATGATGGTGGTCCTCATTTTAAGTATTTTTGGGTGCCAACGGTGTCTGCTGTGGGACCAATCTGTCGCTATAAATTTTTGGTGACATACTATTGCTAGTAGCCTCTTGCCCAAGTTTTCTGATAAACTGGTTAAGATGTAATTAACTTCTAGAAGGAAACGACCATTCTACTCCTGATGTCTTCACCTGTAAAACGAGTTAAGTATTAGTATGAGACGCAAGCAGTGTTACCAACTATCTTTAAATTCCCGAACAATTGGTAGAAATGAAACATTTCTTATTTCGTCCATCAGAAAATGTTAACGTTTTTGAAGCTTGAGGACAAGTACCACTTTTAAGATTTGTTTGGTGCTTTGTTACTCCAATGTAGCTGCAAGTCTAAAAATAATTGTGATCTTTGAATAAATTGCCCAGAATAAAAATACAGACTGACTGACTGCCTTGGAAGCAAGATCACAAACGCGGTGCATCCTGTTCAGGATTGGTTAGCCAAGCAGTAGCCTTTGATGAGACAAATTATAACATTAGACACAAAGTATAGGATGCTTTATCCACTCCTACACAGAGTTCCATTGTGTCAGGAATGGCATTAGGAGATCTCCAGGGGCTTTGTTTTAGTAAAGAGGTTGGGATTTGGTTTTTCTAGATTTATACAACTATACTAATACGTAAAAGCAATCACTTGAAGAACTGTTTCCTGACCGAAAAGGCACCTGCAAGAGGAGCAATTGGCAAAAGAGCCCGCAACCAATGCTCAACTCTCCTTTCTATACCACAACTAAAATCCAAGGAAGTAAAAGGTAAAGAAAGAGAACAGTACATTCAAGTTGGAGGTCACGTACACCACTCCACCCCGTCTCCGAAATGGAAGACTCTCAGTGCCTCAGAGCTTGGCCATTACTCCCAGTCATGATGTATGCTGTCTACATAAATCCCTTTACAAGATCTCATATTTGAATGGGAAAGGACAATCATAGATCCTATAGATGAGAGAGAAGCCAATTGTGCAGATCACCAAGATTAAGAGAGACAGATATTTATTATTATAGTTCTCACAAACATCGTTTTAAAATGGCGCTTATAAAGTGTAAAAGTTTCCACAGGACGCCACAGCACCTCGCCCCTATACTAATGTGTAGCTGTTTCACCCCAGGGATAGAGAAATTACCTTAAACCAATAGCTTCTTCGCTGTTTTGTGGAAGTCATTAAAAGTGTCTGGCTGCAGTCTTTTTTTAAGGTCCATAACCCTGTAGTCTGCTTCTGAAACAGTTTTTGGGTAATTTCACACCTGCTCTCAAGTGTTTACTACTGTCTGGCAGGTTTGCCGCTCGTTCATCAGAGGGTTCCAGATGGTATTGACCATGTAACCCTATATCCTACTGTTCTGGTGTTAATACTACTGGACAGATCCTGCTACTTTTGAATCTTCATCTTCTGCCCCTCCCTTGCCCCCCAAACAATGACAAAGCACATGTTCTTAAATTTGAAACCTCCGGATGTATTGTGATGTGGGAAAATGCTGTCTTTTTCGTAAATTGCTTTAAAGGACATTTACCACTAGAATGAAAGATTGTATGCAAATGATTCTGAGGGGCTCCAGGCTCCATTAACACCTATGAAGCCTGGAGCCCATTGTGCTCATTTGCATACAGTCTTTCATCCTGGTGGTAGATGCCCTTTAATAAAGGCAGATAATCGGGAGGATCTGTGGTCTTGGGAGCATTACTTTCGTAATTATTTCTAAGCATAAACCCGAAAATGACCCTCTATCAAAATGAGGTGCATATGATAAATAAGCAATCAAAATACTTAAAGGGGGTTTCCCACGAAACAATTTAGGCCCTATCCACAGCGTGGCTCTCTGGAGTCTCTGACAGCTCCATAGAGATGGATAGAGCAGAACGGCATGCACGGTCGTCTGCTCCATTCATCTTTGGGAGCAACGAATGTATCTCGGACCCCTTGTTCCTGTGATCTGTGGGGAGTCTCATCACGGAGTTCCCCACCAATCAGTTAGTTAGGCCCTATGTTTTTCCGACCCCTCTTGTGGACGCCTGGCTCAGCGTTGGCATGTTTTTAGCTGACAGACTCCTCGGGGGACGACCTATCTGCCTATGAAAGAAAAAGGATCCAGCATGTCCATTCTATTCAGCAATTTACCCACAAACGAAACCCCTAGATAATAGCAAAGTATAGGAAGCAAGCACAATTAAGCAAGTGCATATTTAAGGTTAGACTGTAGACACTATCTCGGATCAGTGGTGAAGCGTCTTGGAGCTCTTCCAGTCTCTCGGTTATTAGTTCTGTCTCCTCACAACCTACTAAGTCGTTGTGATGCATGGAATTCTTTGATATGAACTCTTAATTGACTGTTTTCAAGAAGAAAGTCGCGTTCCACCTCCAGGCATTTCCTGAAATCTGAGCATCTTGATTTTTGTGTGATGTATTTTCCATTATGTGGCTTCTGTTCAGACAGCTAAACACCAGGTCCCTGCAATACAGAGGGGTCTTGTCGGTTATGATCATCTTAACAATGATATGCTTAGCGTTTTGTGTGTGGTTTGTTTTTTTTTGTTTTTTTAAAATATTTATATTTTTTAAGGAACTGGTTAAAGTTATAGCATTTGAAATATAAAAAATTCCCTTCTTGTAATTTTTTGTAATTAAAGGGTATTGCATAGAAAAAGAAGTGCTGCGCTTCTCATTATCCTGCAGGTCATTCCCCCGAATATGACCGTCTGTCTTTTTCTCTGTTTGATAGTTCACAAATACTTGACATTTTTGTAGGCAAGATATTTGAACCCCAACCCCTCCAAAAAAAAGTCAGATTATCTCTAATAATCTCTCATTTCATTGATGTTATTTTCCATCACATTCCCCCTTGATGGCCCAGCTGAAGGTTTCTCCTTCACTTTCTTTAGGGACAAGAAGTTGCAAAAATTTTAAAGGCCAGTGTGAATAAAGTCAGTGCCTTGACCGCCCCCTAGTGTTGTTGATACGCCAGTGTGGCATGGGCTGTAAATGTTTTTGTGATGAATTTTCTTTTTTCTTCTTTTAGGATACCTTCTACTGTGTGTTGTGATGGTTGAGTTGTTAAACACTGATCTTTTTTTCATGTCTTACATTTGTGGCACATAAAAAAAAAATCACATTTGGTGCTGGCATATGACCTTTTTCATGATCAAACAAGGCATGAACGCTTGCGAATGTGACCACTGGCACAACATAGACATATTACACATATCCATTCATATTGTTAGACCTTATGGCTGTTGATCAAGTACAAAGTGTCAGATCGTAAGCTATTGGCGACCTAAAACAAATGCCCTAGTGTTAAAACAAAAAAAATAACCTAAAATTTAATAGAAATAATACATAAAGCGTAACTGAAGTATACATGTCTGCTTTCTTCCAGGGCTGGTCTCCAGGTCCTCGCCAAAGAAGCCTAGAAGCCGGAGCATATTTAAGGCACTATTCTGTTGCCTAAGTGCACAGAATGTCAATCGACCAGGAGGCACGGGTGAAGCTCCTACCCAAAAGGAGGAGACCCAAACTACCCCAAAGGTGTGTTCCACAATAACATTTAGCAGTCGTGTAGGGTCCTCGAAAGAGATGTGAGATGAAGATATCTATATTTAGTGGGCTAATATTTTATAATGATGGCTTACTATCTTCCTTTTTCTTTCAGTCGGAGTTACTCCAGTGTCTTCAGTATCAGTTTTATCAGGTATGTCTTATTTGGTGCTAGCATCACTTCCATACATACACCAATATCAAAATTATTTTACACTGTTGGTTTATACGCGGCTTCAAAATTTTCTTAATGTTCCCATGCCTAGATATCCCTGCTACACCTGTTTTATCGCCCCCTTGTGGTCCTTTGATTCATGACCACCTTGTATTGGTGCTGGTGGTGACAGTTGCTCAGTCCAGTAAGGACAAGTGCACTAGAAGTGGTTTCTTTTATACCGACCCAACACGTTTAAACAGACCATGGAAAGAACCACAGAATCACAAGTAGGTGATGGGAATATCTAGGCACAGGAACATCTAAAACAAATATTTGTATACAAATTGAATTGCAAAAATATATACTTATGAATTGGAGGACAAACCCTGTAAGTAATCATAAGGTACAAAGACTGACTAGTCTTATTTAGAAGGATCCTCTCGGTGCAAGCCTCTTAGAAATCTTGTTCATTAGCCAGTTGGGCATATGTCCGGCACGTTGGATGAGATGGGTGACCCCTCCCCTCTCCATAGAGATGCACGGAGTACGGCCGTGCACACGGGGAAAGATAGGACACGTCTTATCTTTTTCCCGTGTACGGAGGGGTATGGTTCCGCGTGTGTGGGGTATCACATCGCTTTGTGCGGCCATTGTCGTTTGTAATGGGGTGTTTGTAAGCCCAAGCTTGCGGCCATACATGCGTCCCCCATACTGCTGTGTGAATTCGGCCTTACAGTGTTTGTTAGGTCAAGGCAACCCATGCTATCATCTCCATTAAGACTCCATAAAAACTCCAGTGTAAGATATCCCATGTAAAGGCTGAGGCTCCTAATTTTTCCACAAAAAATGACTTCAGTGTCAGCCTAGCCGCTACAATTTAATGAAACTTCCAGCAGCCTCTCCTCATTAATTAAACATCCAGCAGCGCCCCCTTAAAATAATACTTCTGTAACTTCTGTCTCCTCTTCTCCCTGTGGCTTGCGGGGTCAAGTAGTGGCACATCCAGTCACTTTGCCCACGCAGACTATTACATCACATGGTGGCAACCCCGCTGTATCATGGTGTGTGCGGGCAGAGCTGTGAAAAGAAGAAGCCAAAGCTGTGGGAGTGCCAGAGTGGGGCTTTTTTAAGCACAAAAATTGTGCTGAAAAACTCTGCTTATACTTGAGTATATATGGGAATAGTAAGATTCTGAGAAATGGTATAAAGAAGTAGATATGTAGGAAACTTACGGGTTGGCTACTAATAAGAAAGTTTACCAGGTTAAGTAAAATACCTAAATAGGCTCTTGCATATTGTACTTTCCCCTACTGTTCATAGGAGCTGTGTTACAATATGGTTGAACCTGTTGGGGTATTCTGGTAAACTTTGTTATTATTGCCCAACCCCTTTAAGTAAAACCAGATGGCCACATTGTGATTTCCTGGAGGCTTTGCATCATCAGAGGTAGTGGATGGTGGACCAATATGGTTCAGTTTTCTTAAATAACGCACAACTTTTAGATAGGCACTCCCAAAGTTTGTTTTAAACAGCCCCCTTCCCTTCCAATTGTTAAATATAATTCCCATTGGTGAGTGGTCGGAAAGACAGAGCAAAAAGTACAGAAATGTAATTTTAGGGTTACAGAAATGCAATTTATCCTGACAGGTTCATTCGGGGTGGAGAGGGGCTAGTGAAATAAACTTTGGGAGTATCTAGTCAGTCACATGTTTCCCCAGACACTTGTCTTTTTGTTACGTCTTAACATGATCACGGTGACCTCATACCAGTGTGAAGTTACTTCTCTTAGTTTATTCCATTTCTTTTAACCCTCCAATCCTGTCCCCAGATTTTTGTTCTGATTTTCATTTTCTGTGCATAGCTCATAAAATCTCAAGAAATTAATTTGTGAAATTCAGCTTCACCAATAAGCTTCTTCCACCTGCACTTTTAATGCTTCAACCAGTGGGACCGAAGAGGGTGCTCAGCCAGCTGAGACTCCTGCCTGGAAGCATCTGTGTGACCTGCAGGTCGCAGGATCTAATCCCGGCTAGCTCTGCTCACTCTTTCATCCTTTCCAGGTAGATAAACTGAAGACCGGTGATAATTGAAGTGCTGTCTTCCTGTATCTGTAAAGCCACCTTTGTCCCAAAGAATAAATTAGGACTGCTTAATAGATACATTTTTTTTTCTTTTATCCCCTCCACTTTGTGGTAGAAAGATAGAGTGAGCATAACCTTTGATAGGAATAGCTGCCTATTGAGAGTCCCATAGGATTTATCTTAAAGGGGTTATCCAAGAGTGTAAAAAAAAAAAACATTTGTGGCCAGGAGGGGGGCTAGTTAAAAAAAAATTTACTTACCTCCTGGTGCCCTCCAAGCTGCCTGTGCTGCCATCTCTATGGTCCGTGCCCCATGTAAATAAACAGGGGCACGCAAGTTGCGTTGGGTTCAGCTTCCGGCATGGCCAGCCAGAAGCTGAACGTGTAGCGCGCCTTCCGTCCCCCTGTTTGTTTACATGGGACACGGTCCGGGGTGATGGCAGCACACCAGGAGGTAAGTAAATGTTTATATTTTTTTTTAAATAGCCCCCTCCTGGCCACCAATGAGGTTTTTTACACTCTCTGACAACCCCTTTAAGTCCATTGTACTAGCATGCATAAAAATAGACAATTTTATTTAATATATAAAAAAAATGTTCTGACTAAAATCCCCAAAATGTGTAATATATATTATAATTTTAGCATTCCATATATTATTACTTTTTATAATTTTCTATTACATGTCTTTCATGAATTGAAAGTTATGTTTTTAATTATATTTAATTTTTTTCCTAGTTTATCATTTCACTACAGTGCATATTAAAATATTTTTTTGATCAATAAAATATGTCATATTTTTTATGCATGTTTCCATAGGTAGGACAGAAGCAAAGATCTGTGAGAAGGATCTTTCAGCTAAATTAGTTTAGAAATGTCCCATTCTCTTCCCTTATTATTTACAATAGATTGTTAGTGTCAGATTGTGATGCTGTTTCTGTATTGCTAATTAGATATAATAATTTAATAATATAATAATTCTAATATATAACCTATGTTTTCCTCAGATTCCAGGAACCTCTTTGCTCCCTGAGGTAACGCCAAAAGACAAGGGAAAAATATGCATGGTCATAGACTTAGATGAAACGCTGGTCCATAGCTCTTTTAAGGTAAGGATTTATCACAAAGGGGTTATTTTGGACTTCTACCTTTTATGTATTTATTCTTCATTTTGACTTTTTAAATGTTTTTTTTTTGATGTAGCCAATCAGCAATGCAGATTTTATAGTTCCCGTGGAGATCGAGGGGAACACTCATCAGGTAAGAACAAAAATTATTTTTCCTTCAACATTCAGAAGAAAAAGTGAAGACTTCCTAAAGTTATGGCTGCTGCCCGGTTCAAGTAATCCAGGATAGGCTGTTTCCTCACAGCGCGGCCTACTCTTGATTACTTGTTTCAGGAAGCCGCTGATATTTCACCTAAGAAGGAGCATAAGATGAATCTGAAAAAGGGATTGTTTATGTGAAGATATTATTTATTTATTTTTTTTTTTTTACAATGGTATGGTTAATGGTATGGTAATAAGAAATTGGCCATTGGTAAGCGTGATAAATGTAAATTTAAGGAGTAAAACCAATGGCACCTTTAACTTATGAAGACAACAGGGGTATGGAAGTCACCTGTTTCCATTGGGGCAGTGCTGGTGCTTTGTCCTGCAAAAGAACAAGTTTACAACATCTGGCTATCTCAGGCTTATGGAACTGAATGAAATGGCAGCATGAATATGTGCCTGTTACTCCGATCTTTGGGGGATACTGAAATCTCCATTCTTGTAAATGTTGTTGGTCCTAGTGGCTGGTCATCTAACGATAGCAGTGGATATGGGATGACATGCTATTATTGGAATTCACATTTGAGAACAAGAAGTGCTTGTACTGTCTGTAAGCTTCCTCTCTTTTATAAGCTTTGCTAATGATTACATTTACATGATGAATCCAGAAATGTTTTGGCTTCTTTGTCTGATTTTTGTTTCTCTGTCACTAGGTGTATGTTCTGAAGAGGCCTTATGTGGATGAGTTTCTGGAAAGAATGGGGGAACTCTATGAATGTGTACTATTTACTGCTAGTCTTGCCAAGGTAAGGAGAAACTCGATGAGGATATAGAAAGGAGTAGCACCGTAAGGGGAAATTACAAGGAAGGAGGGGGGGGGGGACCAAAACAAAATAACAGCATGGAGTAGAAAATGGTCCCCATCAATACAAGTGGTCCCAGACCTAAAGGGCACCTACCACCCCGATTCTACCTATAAAGGTAGAAGGGGTGGTAGGTGGATGATGGGATGTGAGGATAGTCCTTTTTTGGGCTAATCCTCACGTCCCGGGTGTCTTTTAGAAAACTTTATTGCATGTATATGCACATTTTTTTATGTGGCTACTGGGGCGTGGAGTAGCCGGACATGAGGCTACTAGTCGCGGCTACTCCACGCCCCAGTAGCCACGTTACTCCACCTACCAGGTAATCTTCGTCGCGCAGCTCCTCATCTGGGTCCCCTGCATTCTGCGCAGCCGGAGCTACTGCGCATGCGCAGAATGCCAAAGATGCCGAGGCAGCTCCTGGTAGCTGCGCGCCGAAGATTACCTGGTAGGCGGAGTAACGTGGCTACTGGGGCTATCCTCACGTCCCATTCATCCACCTACCACCCCTTCTACCTTTTATAGGTAGAATCGGGGTGGTAGGTTCCCTTTAAAAATACCTTCTATATGACCCCTAGTTACAAACTAACTTCTCCTCCTACTGTGACATCTGGTGAAGAGATCTGAGTCCTGGTAATTTACTGAACTTTATATATATATATAAAAAATGGATATTGTAGCATTACCAACTACTAAACATGGTAGATAGGTGTAATTAAAATTTGCTTCAAAATGTGTTTGGCAGTCAGACTGAGAAGTTAATGCAAATAAAAAGATATGGTATGCAGAGAAATATTTTCTACTAAAAATGTTTATTTAATTTAAAACACTATAAAATAGTAATAATAATCACTAGAGCCAAAAATGTATTAATTTACTGAACTTTAGCCCCAGGCTACAATGTTCGGCTGTAAGAGTTATCAATGGCCTGCAATGAAGCTTTATCATTTAATCCTTTTTTCCCCCCAAAAGTATGAAAATTATATTGTCATAGGTATGTAAAATACAATACACTTACAAAATATACCAGTTCCCACTTACATACATATTCAACTTAAAGGAAATCTATTATTTGTTTTTATGCATTGTAAACCAAACATACCGTGAGAATGCTGTAGCTTGTTTCATCCCTGATCTGAGTGGGTTTGCTCAAAAAACAATTATAAAATTCAGGTAAAGCTGGTAAAGCTGGGTGCATACTGGCTCCTGCATTTCAAGGAGCTTTTCAACCTGAGCTAGATGGGGGATGATGCAGCAGTTGATTACATCTGCCTGTCAGGGACAACACAATGAATACAGCATTTTCTGAATCGGTGCATAATTCGGGTAAGAGGAGAAGCGCCAGAGCATCCACAGGAGCGTCTGTCTCATTATCATAATTTTATGACCCTTTTTCAGCAAAAACACTCAGCTCAGGGACGTAACAAGATATGTTTCTGCATCAGTGTAGCTACAGTATTCTCAAGGTATGTTTGGCTCATAATGCATAAAAGCAAATGGTAGGTTTCCTTTAAGAGCAAACATACAGAACCTTGCACATGACCGGGGAATGCCTGTAAAGATGTATAAAGGTCTCCTTACTTTGTGGGGTTGTAGCTGCTGGTGACCATGGATTGTCACAGGAATAAACTCCGAAATGAGTAATATACTGGTGTCAGTACAACTCTACATCTGCTTTATTCTTTCTTTCTTTTCTTTTTTTTTTAACCATTGCCTTTAATAAATGCTTTGTTCTGACATTGATGGGTATAGAGGACAGAACCGTCTCATTCCTTTATTTATTTTTTTAAATTGCCACTGGATTACTAGGTAAAAAAGTAGATAAATAAAAAAAAAAAATCTTTGGATAAAATTTGTTAATTGTTACTGTAGTTAATGCAGTCAACCCTGATGATTTGTCATCTGTTTCCAGTATGCCGATCCAGTGACTGATCTTCTGGATAAGGAAGGGGTCTTCCGAGCCCGTCTCTTCAGGGAAGCTTGCGTATTCCACCAGGGGTGCTATGTCAAGGACTTGAGCCGTCTTGGGAGAGACCTAAAGAAGACTATCATTTTAGACAACTCTCCAGCATCTTACATCTTCCATCCAGAGAATGCTGTAAGTGTGGTCTTGAGGTGTATTAGAAAGCTTAGAGTAAGTTTAGGATCATCTAAAATAATGACATTGCATTTATTTATTTCATGAAGTAGCCACTTTTATGCTGCTTCAGTATGCAGACTCTTTTATTTTTTCTTGTTTTCCTTTTACGTCTTGTCTGGATATGTTTTTAGACCTTCGGTACAAGGAGTTATCACCTTGTTCTCTGCCAGCTGCCCGGCAGATGCAGCTACAGGTCATTATTAAAAGCAAAGCCTCTGTTATTTTCCAGGGCCCTCTTTTTAATTATCACACACAATAATATTGCTGACAGGTTGTATAGAGAGGTAATAAGTGCAGGTTGCTAGGAGACTCTTAACAATGCCATATGTCCAAAGCTGCTTTACAACATTGATTAAATGTGCTGGTGCTTAAAAATTATCAAGCAAGGGAAAACCAGCTCTTGCTTATAGATCCACGCACCGTCGTAATCTTCTTAGATTTATCTATGGCCTCCTTCCTTCTAAAATCAATGTTTAAAATGATGCTAATGAGCGGTTCCCAGAGCCACTGCATGCTGCAGATTCACAGGTTGTTACATTCCCTCCCCCCTCCCTTTCTGCTCCCCCAACATTCCCCCCCCCCCCTCCCTCTTGCAGCACAGGAAGTTTCAGCACACAGTGCAAGGGAGAATTGTTCCTTGCACACTGTAACAGTCTGTGAATCTGCAGCACAGAGAGACCCTAAGAACTCTCCCAGCATAATGTTTGTTGATTTTAGATGGTGCACCAACTCCCTAATTACCATACAGATTCAACTGGGAATATCTTGGAAATAGCATAATAGATATAAATATTAAAGGCATATTGGAAATCACACGTCATCACTCTACAACCTGTTGCCAGCAGATAATAATACTTGATGGAGGTGGTAGACTGCCTTCAATGGTTTTCTTGAATACAAATGAAATTGTGCTCTGCTAAGATCGGGACCACTGCAGTTTCTGTGGTCAAGGGATGCGTGATAAACGCAGTATTCTATTTTTAGATTTTATTTTGTCACATTTCCAGTTATTTGCAAGTTTTTTAAATTCTATAAAAAGAAAACCTGACAATAAATGAAACCTTAATAGACAGTAGACATTAAAGTAGATGTTTTTCAAATAATATTTCCTTTTATTGGGTGAGTAAAATAGAAAACTTGCTTGACCTGCTCTGCCATGCTCGGGTACCGGAAGTTTCAGGGGGATAACGGGAGCCGCTGCTGGCAATTCATGGCCTCCTCTGACCCAGGGACAACACAGCAAGTGAAGTCTCTGGAAAATGGAAGTAAAGTCATTGTCCAATAAAGGCCACTTATTGAATGTAGCGGTTTCGGTGATCCCCCCCCAAACTTCCTGTCGGCAGCAGGCCTGGAAGTATCTGATCGACGTGGGAGCCAGAGGAGTGTAAGCAAGTATGTTTTTATTTATATATTGGTTTATTACACCAGCCTCCTTTATGTAAGATGTAACAGTGCAGTACAGCATAACAGAGTAGCACATTCTGCAGTGCAATCTTGTGCCTATACGGGCCTCCTCCTCTAGAATTGGTACAGATAATTGAATCGCTCGCTGTATGTGGTTCCATTTACATCGCCCTAAATAAATGACATGAAATAGTTAAATTCCTTAATTTTGGGGGGATATTCTAGTAGCTGCAACACATGCGCCATCACTTGTTGTGCTCTGTCACATTTCCCTTCATTGAATACTAACTCTTGGTCTTCTGTCTGCAGGTACCCGTGCAGTCTTGGTTTGATGACATGGGAGACACAGAACTTTTAAGCCTCATCCCAATCTTTGAGGAACTCAGTGACTCTGAGGACATTTATGCAAGTCTTGGACAACTGAGGGCACCTTGAGACTCTTCGTCTCTGCTTTGTTTTTTTTTCAGGGGACTTTTTATATCTTAAATGATCTTATTTTTGTCTTTTCAAATTTCTCACTTGCTGTGCCTTTGGCCTCAGAGGAAGAGGAACACAATCTGGTATTCATAAGCAGAAAAGAAATTTCGAGGGAAATTCTTTTGACCTTAACAAGCAAACTGGCTGTGGCTTACACTCCTAATGGCTGGCGTGCCTAGCGGCATGCTAGCGGTGAATGCAGGGATCTATTAATGCCATTACTTGGTGCACTAGTAGAAGACAGAGTCCTTTTTTAAAAAAAAAAAAATAATAATGGTACCGTGTACCTATGGTTTTCGGTTCTCCACTACTGTTTTTAGCTTTCATATCAATAAATATGTCAGACTGTAACAAGAACAAGGAGGGTGCAATGCCAAGATGCTGATAACTTAAAGGGCACACACAGGTACTTTTAGATAGTTTAATAATAGACACATGTAAGGAATCAGACTGCGGAAATGGGACACCATCAAAACTCTCTCTCTGATTTCTTAATTTTTATTTTTTACATGCCAAGTCTCTTATATGCTCGTTTAGTTAAATGCACTTGCCTTGGTAG
Source organism: Engystomops pustulosus (assembly GCA_019512145.1). NCBI lineage: Eukaryota > Metazoa > Chordata > Amphibia > Anura > Leptodactylidae > Engystomops > Engystomops pustulosus. The sequence goes on from CM033642.1 coordinate 38,099,048, forward strand.
CGGTTGGCATTTACTGGCCTATAGTGCCCATATATCTTTGGGAATATGTGTTGTTGTCAGATCTTTCATCATAAAATAATTTTTACAACATCCTACCCAAAATTGGATCAATGCGGTATTTGTATAATCAAACCAGCATACCCCTGCTTCATAGAAATGCCAGTGATGTACAGGGTATTGTTATGGCAAAAACACTGTGCAGATGAAAGGCAGTGGGGTAAATGCAGGCCTAGTCATCACTCATTATACTGTCGCCCCCAACCCCCTCCGCATTTATATGATGGAACACAAAAAAAAATATATCAAAGCCAAAGGAATTTTTTATGATTGATGTTTTTAGCCACTTTGAGATTATTATTTTTTTCTAATAACTGACTTGAATTAAAAATGTTTGTCCATCTGCTGCCATGGTGGGTGGGGGAGGGGATTTAATAGCTTTACTGTTCGCTCTCTATTGGTTTGGTAATCAATCCTATGGAGAGTGGTGCTTGGAAACTTCAACCTGTTTTTGACCATACACTACAAAGGCCATGGCTTCTTATAGTAAGGGTAAACAACACCTTCCTGCCTTTATTTATAATTCCATTGGCACTTCCCAGATATAAGATGGCCATGGCCTTACTATGCCAGTATTTGGTCACAGAGCAGGGACTTTCCTGATGAGAATGAATGGAAAACCATGCAGTGCCTTTTTGGCTAATTTAGACACACACCTATTTTAAATGCCTATAGCTAAAAAGCTATATTTTTTTACTCTTTATAACACTCGTTGAGGTATGTAGTTATCACCTTCAGACCTACTTTACATGCTGCCTCTCAGGTAGTGAGTGATCTACACAATTCTGTAAGACTGTTACAAATTAGACCTCAGGGGAAACACTCCGACTGAATTCTACGTATCGCGTAACATGGCCGATCCACCGTGTGGTCAGCCATCCTGTTTTTAACAAACACTTCTGCACATACGTCAGCAAAAAAAAAATTCAAGGAAAAAAGAATAACGTACATTCCTGTGTGTCTTTCTATGGTGTAAGGATGTGCGTTTGGGGATACGACCTTCTTGAATGAGGGTATACAATAAGTATTAGGTTTTATTCTTCTTTTTAGGTTGAGCAGCTGTTGGATGGTTTTTCAGCACATTGCTGTATTTAAAGTTCTACAAGACTGAATGGGTGAATTGTTAAAATATGTAATCCCTCTAACAGAGCATGTAATAAAATCTATTTTTATGCCCTACCTTGTGTTGTGTGCATCTATACTCCAATGGAACGTTAATGACTTTGGAAGCAAAGTTAAATCCTCTTAGTCTTCTAATACCTCTATATACACACAGTTTTATTTGTATGTGTGCTAGCTGTTGTTTCACCAGCTGGCACAAGTCCCCATGTATATCTACCACACGACTGTGTGGTAGATATACCACAGCCGCAAAACTTTGATCAGGTACCGTGTCCATGTTTACAGCTCAGGCAGCCTTACCTACTGTGATTGGAGTGTGAGTGGACCTCTCATGCCAATGACACACAGGCTGCAGACAATGGACCACAGATCCGTTGTTTGAAGGTAGCCTTCTAGAATAATTGTTTCATTTTCTTGGTGGCCACACAGGCTTATATGCCTGTCCAACACTAACAAGTTGGTGCCCTGACAACGGGGTGAGTATTCTTTTCACACAAGAAGCTAATATACTTATTTATCCTTTAGTGACATTAAGTGGCCCAGGCAATAACAATTTTGGTTCTTTAAGAGTAACTAAAGTTTGTTTTGTTCTATGGCTGAAATAGCTGAAAATAATTTTTTTTTCTCTCAATATACATTCATTACCTTCTTGCAGCTGTTTCTCTGCTAATACTCTGCTACAATACTGTGTCAGCCCCCAGCCTGAATCCGTAGGGTGAAAGAGGAAGGAACAGGAGATGCAGTCTATAGACTGAGAGGGGTCACAGAAGGGTGAAGTGGTGGGGCTATGCATACCTACCAACCGTCCTGGATCCAGCAGGACAGTCCCGGTTTTCAGGCACCTGCCCGCTGTCCAGCCTGGCGGGAGGTAAGTGTCAGGACATCAGCTTTGTTGGCACGCAGAGAGCTTTACTATCACTGTGCCTCAACTGCTGTGTTGAGTGTGGCAAGTCATACAGCCTCCTGGCTTCAGATCTCCACGCAGGGAAAGAGTAGTGAGGTGAGTATCTGTGTTTTTATATATTATTACACAGCAATAAGTGGGAGCTGAGACAAGACACTATCAGTCGTAGCTGAGGGGTGTTAGAATATTAGGGGAGCACAATATCAGAGAGCATAATGTTGGGGGAGATGCAGGCACAATATTTGGGGGGCCACAATGTGAGGGGTACAATATCTGGGAGACATAATATTAAGGGTGTCACAATGTGAAGGGTAGGTGGGTGCACAATGTAGGGGTGGGGCAAAAGGCAGGGCACAGAGCCACATATGTTGCACCTCTTTCCCTTCCACTGGAGGTATAGGCTATGCACTGTGCCAGTTCTGGTCTCTGTTCAGCTCTGTCATGTCTGCTCGGTCTACTCTCTGTTCTTTTCCAAACACAGCCCAACTCCTCCCCCTGTGGCTGCTCAGTTTAACCCCTTTGCGTTGCAGCATTTTTTGCTCCCCACCTTAAAAAAAAAAAAAAAAAAAGGAAAATTCTAGTTTTTTTTTTTTTGTGTACAGAAAGGTGTGAGGGCTTATTTTCTGCAAAAAAAAATTCTTCTCAGTGACTTTATTGCCGTATCATGTCGAGTATAAGCTGACCTGAGTATTAGGCTGAGGCCCCTAATTTTACCACCAAAAACTAGGAAACCTATTGACTCGAGTGTAAGCCGAGGGTGGGAAATGCA
>CM033642.1:38102092-38151815 GCA_019512145.1 Engystomops pustulosus
CCTATAGTTAACAGCCTTGCAGCCCCTGCAGTATGCAGCCAGCCCACCCAGCACTTAAAAAAATAAACTTGTATACTCACCAACGGCTCCTTTTCTTTCTTTGGTCTTCTGTAACAGTCGGCAGAGACGCGGCCATGCGCTCTGCCGGCAGACGCATACTATGATGCGGCTGCTGATGACATCATAGGATGGACCGCGTCTCTACCAACTGTTACAGAAGACCGAAGAAAGAAAAGGAGCCGTTGGTGAGTATATAAGTTTATTTTTTTAAGTGCTGGGTGGGAGCCGCGCTGACATCAGGGTGCCGTGCTGAGCATCGGGGCCGCCGGAGGGTGAGTATATAAGTTGATTTTTTTATTGACTCATGTATAAGCCGAGGTGAGGTTTTTCAGCACAGTTCTCAGTGTACTACGATACAAGGACTCCTATCTTCCCCACAAAACGGCCGCATAAAATCTTAATCAGATAATGACGCAGGGGCTCCTTGCATCATATTTTACTTTGATGCGTGGAGTCTCACGCCTGGCAATGTGGTCAATCCATGAAATCCGGCCGGACCCACGGTCCTTTTTTCATGTCACTTTAAGTCATTTTCAATCTATTGTGGGATTTTTTTGTTTTAAACATTTTTCTAATATATTTTATAAATTAGTGTGTCAAAAGTTTCACCTTAGCAACACTCTAAAAAATAAAAGTACTATTTAGTACTAATTAGTACTGCAGTATATTGTATGTGCGATTAGGCAATCGCCTATTGGAGAAACAAAAAAGTTAAAACAAATGTTAGAAAAAAGTTAAAGTCCCTGAATAGCCATGTAAAAAAAAAAAACATGACAGAATAATGCTACGTGGGAACGTCCTTTTTTTTCACCTTTATTATCAAAATGGCCACAAGCACAACGTGTTACATGGAGCAGAAAACTCTGAGAAGAAGAATGGAACACCCTTGATCACATGTGCAGACATGTAAGGCAATCAGCGACCAGCAGTCTTATGTGATGTCACAGCCCTATAAAAACAGACGGCCATTTGCAGTCCTGTCTTTTCACACTGCATTTGCTGTCTCTAGCGTGTAGCTTCTTGTACTCAGTAGCTGCTGGAGTGATTTTTTTCTCAAAGTCCAGGGTGTCCATTTTTGGGGTTCTGTATTTTGTTGATAAAGTAGATTTAAAGAAATCCATGTCAAATCCACATAGTTAATTAAGCAATATGTCAGACAGAAAGGTGGCAGGTGGAGCAGGCAGAGGTCACAACAAAGTAAGGGGAGGTCGCAGCAGGGGTGACTCTTCGTGGCCAGAACTGCCGGTGTCATCTAGCCGCAGTGTGTTGATGAACAACCCAAAGGTTCTTGATGGTTGACTAGGTCATTCACTTCCTCCCATATGACATCTGACAACCCCAACCAAGAGTCTGTGGGTTCGTCAGATACAATCCTTGGTTGGCATGGCCCAGGAGCAGGTCAGTGGCCCTCACCTTTCCTCAACCAGCCTTCATATTCATATCCCTCAGCCAGAGATCTACTAGGTGGTCTGGGTTCAGCGCCACTGACGTGAAGAGAAGAGGCAGACATCACTGCTTTGTGCAGTAGGCGGGAAAGTAAAGATGTGGAGAGTGGCAGGGGAGGTTATGTTGCACTTGCAAGTAGTCGGCTGTGCATACTGAGACTGTTGAGGAGAATAGCAGTGACAGGGAAACAAAAATGGATGATGATGTAGCTGATCGCACTTGGGAGCCAGGTGAAGCAAGGGCTTCATCATTGTCAGGAGAAGAGAGTGTCAGTTTGCGCGTCAGGCAGCGAAGCAAGCAACAAGTTGCTTCTGTGGCCGTGAGTCAGCAGGGTGGCAGCAGTGCGAGGACGTGAGCCACACACCGCAGGTCCAAGTAAGCAGTGGCACAAGGGCTCAGCGGAGGGCAGCGGCCTTAGTAGTCACGGCGTTAGTGCACAGTTTTGGCGGTAAAATCATGTGGCAGTTTTTTGTTAAGACCCCAGAGGAGCCGAGTGTGTGTATATGTAAAATCTGCAAGCAGAAAGTGAAGCGTGGCCAGGGAGCTACGCCAACACATGCAGCATCACCATCCAATGGCCTAGGAGAAACTTGTCTCAGATGTGGTGGTCCATCCGGCCGCCGCAGCAACAGCAGCAGCACCTAGTGGCACGCATGTTATTTCAGCCAGTCAAGGCTCCAGCCCCTTTGCCGAAGGGAGCTGTTTGTCTTTGACATCATCTCCCAGTCCAGATGATGCTGCTCCTTGCTACGCATGGCGCCAGCGGTTGTTGAACAAGGCGATTACAAAGACACAACTGTATGCGTCCAGCCATCCTAAGGTACAGCAGTCCCTCCCTTTTCAAGTCGTGGACCCTTCAGAGAACTAATGGCTTGTGCCGAACCGAGGTGGAGTTCCAAGCCAAAATTTCTATTCCAAAAAGGCAGTACCAGCCCTTCACAAATGTAGAACAAAAGGTGGGACAGTCCTTGAGCTTATTGGTTTCTTCCAAGGTGCACGGGAGCGCGGACATGTGGAGCTGTAACTACGGTCATGGCCAGTACATATCCTTTACGGCCCACTGGGTGAACGTGCTTCCGGCCCAACCACACCAACAACTTGAACAGGAGACGCCGCTTTCTCCTCCACGTTGTCAAACTGCTTCTCCTGCGCCAATGTCTGCCTCCTCCTTCTCCACCACCACCACCTCAGCCCCCACAAGTCTATGTGCTCTTCCATCATACCACATGTGCAGGGCACAGCGATGTCAGGCAGTTCTACACCTGGTTTGCTTGGACAAACGAAGTCACACAGGGGAGGAACTGGTCCGCGTCATGCAAGAAGAAATCAATGTGTGGCTTTCTCCACGATAACTGCAAATCAGAACCATGGTGACGGACAATGGGAGGAATATGGTGTCCACGATGCACTGGGGAGGGATGGTCCATGCGCCCTGCATGGTGCACATTTTCAATCTGGTCATTTGTCAGTCACCAGGACTGTTGGATGAATAACGCCATTCCACTGCTTCATGTCCTGGAACAGATGCTGCTAAATCTGTCTAGTCAGGGCACTGGAAAAGCGGCAACTACATCTCATGGCCACATGAGTCTGGTGGGGGCTGAACCAGAGGAGGAGGAGGAGGACATTGGAGCACAAGCAGAGTCTGGTTAAATTAGTGGTTTTTATACTCAGGGGACAGGAGAGGAGGAGCAGGAGCATCCGGAGGAGGTAGAAGATGAGGCAGATAACCCAGAAGCACCGTGGCAGTATAGAGTGGAGATGGAGGCCGGGAGTCCCTGAGTCACTTGTGCAGATGGCCCACAGCATGCTGCTTTGCCTAACTAGTGACAGCCAAATAGTCAACATCCGGCATAGGAATGACTTTTGGCTCTCCACCCCCTTGGTCCCTCACTTCCGGTCCAAAATGGGTGCCTTTTTTCTAGCTGCTGAGAGGGAGGAACAACTGGCGTACTATAGAGAAATATTGTGCAGACAGTTGGCCGCTGCCTATGTGCGCCATTGTCCATCCTCTGTCAGGTCTGACATACTACTGCCACGGCTACTGTGGGGAGCTGGGGGGTAGGAGCAGTTGCAGCTCCATCAGCAGCAGCAGTTTAAGTGTGGAGTCCTTAAAGGGGTATTCTCGTCTGGGCATTTACATCCAGATTCATTAATCTGCCATATATAAACATTTAGTCAATTAGATGTTATTAAAAAAATGTTCCTGTGTGAAGATAATTTCTTATAAATGTAGTGATATGGTCCCTTGGAAACAAGACTGTGTCCCTGGATACGGCCAACTCTGCTGGAGGGATTGCACAAAGAAACAAAAAGTTTTTGTATATGAAATGTCCGGGAGTTACTGCAGGTCCCGCAGCCGTCTTGTGGTAATGGAGGCTGAATCCTGGTGGTCCGGCAGGACTCAATAGCACATGTCTGGCCACCCCTACCAGAGTGTGAGGTGGTCGTAACCGAGGAAGCTATCTCATTTCTAAGGGACAACATGGCTATGTTTATGAGAAATTATCTTCACATAGGAACATTTTTTTTAATAACATCCAATTGAAGAAATGTTTATCTAAGGCAGATTAATGAAACTGAATGTGAATGCCCAGAAGAGAATACCCCTTTAACGAGCAGCTTCCTTCACCCGCCTAGTGAGGAGGGTAGCCGCCACCAGCAGCAGGACATGGAGCAGACCCTGCACCAGCAGGTGGTGGCCTACTTGGACACCCCAGGTAGAGGATCCCCTGGACTACTGGGCAGTAGTGTGGTATCAGAGGGGTGTTCAGTGCGGCGGGGCCCATCGTTACCCCGCTTGTCCACCTGTAATGTGGAGAGACTGACCTTTGTCAAGATGAATCATGGCCAGGATGGATCAGCCAGGATTTCAACAAACCAATGCCTTATGCATCAGATTAGATTAGATGAGTCTGGATTCTAACTACCTGCCTCAGCCACTATTCTGATGCTGCTACCCCCCTGATGCCACACATCTGCTGCCAGTTGCTCCATCTGCCTCCCACCATCTTTACCAGGGACTGGAATTGTCACCCACTTCCAAACTTTCTGACCTCTTGCTGCTGCTGCCAGCACCTCCACACTCTGTCATCGTGCCGTGTTGCTGCCACCACCAGAATTTCTCATTGTTCAACTCTCTGCCTCAGGATTGATAGCCAAAAGCAGGAGTGGATGCAGAACACAGAGGACATGCAAATATCTCATTTACTGGTCATCTCTCTTTTGGATTGACCCCTGTATGTTTTTGGCTTTAGCAATACTGATGAATTATTGACCAATTGAAAGCGGATGCTGACGGACGAAATGAAGGTCAAAATGATCAGTGATGTCAATGCAAAATTACTGCCGACACCCTCTCCACTCTTTCTACATGTATCCGCGTTTAACAGAACAGGTTCTGTCGTAATCTATGGAATCATCTGATCCTTTCGAGCTGGCACAGACGTTACCTTGTCAGGCTGCGTTCCCACTTCGCTTATTTGGTGAAGTTGGCTTATGTATGTGCACATGGAAGTGAAGAGTGAAGCGATTCTAAGAGCAGCGGCTGTCATGTGCATGTCATACTAAAATACAGCATTGTTTGAAGACCAAACCACGCTCCCTATGCATATTTAAGCATGACAAAACGTTCTTCAACACGTTATTCTACCTGTTTTTTAACATGATTCGCCATAATTCGATTGGGGTCATTTTTGTTAATAACAGTGAATTAGAGAATGTATTATTTTGTTATCCTGAGTACGTATAAGAAACTTTTCTTTGTGGCAAAACCCATTTAACAGTAGAAGGCAAGAAAATACTTGCCTCTCTCAGAGAAAAATGTAATTTATTGCTGAAACCACAAGATGGCGCAGCTGCTTTACTTATTCCACTTTTCAGGCCTGGAGATCTCTGAGCTCTATAATGCACACACAGTTTTCTATAGTGTGCAAGGAATAGGGGGCAATTCTTCACACTCATACACCATCAGGGGCGTAACTTGAGGGGGTGCAGAGGTTGCGGTCGCACCAGGGCCAAAGAGGTTTAGGGGGCCCATATGAGAAGACTAGTACTATAAACTATACATTATAGTCGGGGGGCCCGGCACAGATTTTGCACTGGGGCCCATCAGCTACTAGTTACACCACTGTACACCACGTTTACTTTTTTCATTTTGCCTCATCCCTTGTCATGCAAATAAATAAAGTGGTAGAGTTTCTTTTTGCATAAGGATGATATAGTTACTTCTGGAGCCTCTGCTGTGTTGTTTTAAAGGCTTATCATGTGTGCATGATGAATAAAAAGGATATGTATTACATGTACAGTTGTGCAAAGGGAGTATTGACCTGCAATATATGTCTGTGAAAGAGGTATTCCCATTATAACATTCATATGATAGGATATACGCATATCATAGGATATATGCATGATAGGTGAGTTATTTCACATATTGGGGGCACTTTAATAAATTACCTGTAACACAAATATCAGTAATCTTTAACAGTGTAAGTACCTTCCAAAATATGACAGACTTGTTACTAATTGAAAAATTAGGTCACAGCTTTATTGTTTTTATATATTAACCCGTAATATCTAAAAATCAGGCACCTGGGATAGAATCACACATTTTTGAAGCCCTAGAAGCTGTATGCCCAGCTGGATTCCCAGCTGGCATGTGGGCCAGCCGGGCCAAATACCATCTCAAATCTTCCACCATTCTGCCTGCTATGACTTGAAATATAATATATAACGCTGAGTGTGTGACTGCACAAATAAAATTTAGCCCAACCACCAGGAGCACAGGTGTCGCAGGTGCTCCCGCGATCCATGTCACGGATCGCGGGTATACCCGTGCTCCGCTGTGTGCCTGTCCCCATCTCCCTTGCCCGGACATACCTCTCCTGGCTCCTAGCTATGCTCCGGGTCCCGGCGTGTAGACTGCATGCCTCCTTCCCTCCAGGCTGTGTACGCGCCGACTTCTCAGGATTTAAAGGCCCAGCGTCCTCCTGATTGACACTGGCTAATCCGGCTCACCATTTATAATCTGGCACCTCCCTTCCTTCCTAGCCGGATGTTCAGCATTCTAATGGAACTTCCAAGGTTTCCACACCTCGCTTCCCACAACGGTTCCTGTTGAAGTGATTGCCCACCAGCGTTCCCAGACGTTCCTGTCTTCCAGCGTTCCCAGACGCCTCCGTGTCTCCTGTCTCCAGCATTCACATATGCTCCTGGTGTGTCCTGTCTCCAGCGTTCCCATACGCTACCTGCTGTACCTTCCAGGGTTCCAGTCCAGCAGTGTCTTTAGTCCATGCCAGTGGTAACAGTGTTCCTCCATGTTCCTGCTGTCATCCCAGGCTTGGACTGTTTCCCACATACCCTGTACCTCGGCTGCCACCGCGGGCCTCATAGCAGAGGGTCTAGTGGTCCACAGACTCCTCCCTCCGGACTCTTCCCATAGAGACTTTAAGTTCCTGTTGCCTGTGTGACCGTTACAACAAGCCCCTTTAACGCTGAACCAACACCCACCGATACTAAAACAAAGAGACCTGTTTTAAAGTTAAACTTGTGGGTTGACATGATGGTCGGCCACAGCTTTAATATAAATTAACCATTGATATAGAAATATTTTTTGGTATATTTTCTAAATATTAATTAAACAGTTTAACATTTATGTACAAAACATTCAGTGCAAAAACTCCCCACCTTTAAGCTGGCCAGCCAGTGGGCATGTAGGCCGATAACCCCAACCTATCCGCCAAGGAGGTTGTGTACCACCTACACAACCCTCCGACCCTCAGCCACCCAAAACAAGGGCCTTTCTATGCCATCTTGCAAACCTGACAAAAATATGTGCAGGACAATGACCGTAAGATGAACCCTGTCAGCCATCAACAAGCAACGGTTGTCTCCTTCCAATTTCTTATGCGAATCACAATGCCACCTCTGGCCCGTACAAACCTAGAGACCTGGGTATTCAGCCTTCGCCCTCTCTCAATGGCCGCCACATCCCGGGCACCTTGCCACACAGCCCTCAGAATAATTTCCAACCACACCAAGACCAATTGCCAAAAGTAGGAAGCAAAGCGCTCTAAATCAGACTTTATCAATGCGATGAGCTCGCTGAGGCGAACATGACAGATGTCCCGGAACTGGAGGATCACGGCTGATCTCCACGACTTCTGGGAGAGCCTGGAACTGACGCAAACCCTGGAGACCATGCCAAAAGACGTCCACATCATAGAACACCAGCGATCTTCCACCCGGACGACCGTGAGCCCGATGTTTCGCCCAATAGACATAGGAGTGGCCAATTATCCACACAGCCAGGCAAGGACCTGAAAAGGAAACAGTTTTAATACAAAAGCAAATCAGGGCGAACATAGCCCGCAAAACCTCTTTAACTCCGTAGCGTCACAGTGTTTTTTCGTTTATATATCACTCTCCACCCTCAAAAAATCTATAACTTTTTTATTTTTATGTACAGAGCTGTGTGAGGGCTAATTTTCTGCTTAACAAATTTTACTTCTCATTGATGTTATTTATTATTGCATGCCATGTACTGGGAAGCAGGAAAAAATTCCAATTGTGGTTAAATTGGCAGAAAAAAACGCATTGGCATTTCTTTGATTTGGTACGATCACAGTGATACCAAATTTATATAGGCTTTATTGTGTTTTAATACATTTTCAAAAATTAAAACAATGGGGCTCTGTCAGGCACCAGGGGTAGTGGATCCACTGGACGACCGTGGATGATGACGTAAGCCGACACCGGGGACCAAAGTCTAAGTAGTACCCAGTTTTCACTAGAGCCTGCCGCAAAGCGGCACAGGTGTGACATTTTCCGCAGTGGCAGCCAAGTCGAGGTACAGAGTCATTGAGCAGAATCGTAGTCTGGGATAGGCAGGAGGTCAGAGGTCAGAGGTCACAGGATCAGAGTCGGGACGAAGCGATAAGTCAGGGCAGGCAGCACGGGATCAGAGTTAATAACGGAACCGGTGTCACAACAGGAAATCTAAAAGAACTGCTGAGGAACATCGATCTTCAGGGAAACGCAGGGCATCAGGGAACAAGCTTTCTAAATGGCTATGCAGCACAAATATCCGGCGGTATGTGCAGGGAGAGGCTGGATTGTTATTGTTTTTCTGCCGGATGGAAGTGGATAGGAAAATTGAAACAGGAAAAGAAGAGTGAACATCGAGCTTGTCATGGATTGAGCCGCTGAGCAGTCTGGAAATAGAGGAGGTACTTGTGATCTGTATATATGCAGACTTGAAAATGAGCTCACTCCAGGAGATAGCGCCACTCTTCTAAGGTAAGTTTTATAGCCAATAGTTCACAGTCCCCTATTGAGTAATTCCTCTCTGCAGAGGAGAAAGTCTTAGAGAAGAAACCACAAGTGAGAGTTCGACCTTTGGGCCCTTTCTGGGTGAGCACTGTCCCAGCTCCTACTTAGGAGGCATCAACTTCCAACTGGAAAGGCTTCTCCATATCGGACCGTGTGAGAACTGGGGCCGAGGCAAAGGCAGACGCTTCTCCCGAGAACCCTAGGTGCATACGTTTCCCGGATGCTGAGGATTGACTGGACAAGTCTCAAGAAACTGCTCTGGGCTGGCACAATTAAGACAAAGGTTCTCGTGTATTCGTCTGGAAAGCTCTTGGGTGGTCAGAAGAGCTCTATCCACCTGCATCGGTTCCTCTGCAGCAGACATGGAAGGTGGCAGGCACGATCTTTGGAAAACAGGAGCCGGACGGGGCAAACTTCGGGTCCTGATTTGCAGTTTTTCCAGACGCTGCTCCTCACAGCAAACCGTATGTCACTTCGAGTGGCCAGAGAGATGAGTCCACTCATTGTAGATGGCAGGTCACGTGCAGCCAGTGCGTCTTTAATAAGCCAATTTTTTGAAAGTTGCGACCATAGCTGCTTTGTTCCAGGATAGTTCAGAGGCCAGAGTACGGAACTGAACAGCATAAAAACTGACAGACAAGTCCCCTTGAAGCAGATTTAGCAGTGCGTTCTCAGCAGAGGATGCCCGTGCAGGTTCCTCAAAGACGGATCGGAACTCAGTGAAGAAGGAGGTAATTATAGCTGTGACTGGGTCTTTTCTGTTCCACCTTAGACCTTTCCGTGACAAACTGTGTCAGCATAAGCTCAATGTACAGGGAGCACTGGGTGATAAAGCCCCTGCACAACTTGGGGCTCCCATCATACTTGAATGGCATGGAAAGTCTCACCCTAGGTTCAGCGGAAGGTAGGCTAACCCGAGTAGCAGGAGCCGCAGGAACTTGACGCTTTTGCTGAGTAGCCATCAATTGCTGCAACATGAATTGACTTGTACAAGCTGTTGACCTTGCATGGCAATCTGCTGGGACTGCTGGACCACTATAGAAGTAAGATCGACGATGACGTACGCCGACACCCGGGACTGGAGTCTAAGTGGTACCTGGTTTTCACCAGAGCCCGCTGCAAAGTGGGTTGCTGCGTGGTACCACCAGGTCGTTCCACAGGTGTGACTTTGTCCGCAGTGGAGGCCAAGGGAAGATACAGATACGTTGAGCATAATCGTAGTCGGGGACAGACAGAAGGTTAGGACGGGCAGCACAGGATCAGAGTCAGGACATAGCAGTAGGTCAGGGCAGGCAGCACAGGATCAGAGTCAATAACGCAACCGGGGTCACAACAGGAAATCTAAAAGAAGTCCTGAGGAACATCGATCTTCAGGAACTTCTTAGTACGACACATTTACCATCAGTAAAAATGATGGAAGATGTCCTTTAGGTGCATCTCCTGACATCTGCATAAGACAGACATCAAATCTATACCAGCAAGTAACAAGGAGATACTTGGAGACTAGTAGCCCTGTAGGTGAAACTTTGCAAACTTTTAATTGTGTAATTTATGTTTTTTCACATCCTTTTCTTATAACTGTGTGACAAAAATATGATATCATTTGTTATCCCCTCTTGTAAAAGAATAACAGTTCAATATACTTAGAGCTAGACTTTCTGCTTGTTCCTTCTGCTTTGGTCAGACCTGTGGACTATGCAACATAATTTACATATCTGCAAACTGTATGCAAAGGAAGCTCCCTGCTATATTAATGTATTTGCCTCCTGTTAAACATAATAGATACTGCAAACATAACACTACTACAGCAAAGTATAGACTGAGAGAAAAGCAAGTGAAAAAATGTTATTTGGTAAATGCCTAATATTTGCAGGTTTCCAAAAAATTAAATAATAATAAATGTCTTACACTTACTGTGATGGAACTAATTATCTACAGTTGTAAAAATATTCGGGCTGTCACTATACAATTGTGGATACAGGTAGTGCCCGGGTTATGTACAAGATAAAGCTGCCAGCTGTCAGTCATCAGGTTACAGTGTGATAGTTACAAGTGCCCAGGTGAGAAGAGAAATGAAAAGGCTTAAAGTGGGCAGCTTGGTGGTATCATTGCACATATGTTCAATAGGAGCCAGAGGTTGGAAAGAGTACAACAACTGTGGGAAACATCTTGTGTGGTACCAGTTCCAAAGACCCTTCATCGGTTTGACCTCAACAGCTACAGGCCGGTGGCACTAACATCCCATTTGATGAAGGCCTTCAAGAGGTTTGTTCTCATACATCTCCCCAACTAGTGTACAGTTTTCTTATCAGCCTGGCATTGGGATGGATGATGCCATCCAACTAAAGAAGTGGATGCCATCATCCATCTTCCACATCATTGGGCAGCGAACATAAACACACTTTACAGGAAGGGTTAGAGGAGGCTATACCTGCTGAGGAGGGCATTTGGATTGTCAGGGCTACTGGACAAACTGATTAGGAAAGCCAGCTCTGTCCTGGGGGGTCCTCTTGACACAGTGCAGGTGGTAGCTGAGAGGAGGACACTGTGTAAGTTGAAATCTATTCTGGAGAGTAGCTCCCATCCCATGCAGGAGACTCTGGTGGCATTGGGGAGCACCTTCAGAGACAGACTGCTTCACCCCAAGTGTGAAAGGGGGCGTTATCAGAAGTCAGTCCTCCCCGCTGCGATCAGGCTGTTCAACCAACAATGCCCAAACAGAAGTTACCTGTGCTCACCACCTAACCAGTCCCAGCAGTCCCCAGCCATAGGCTGAATACCAAACTGCCGATCATTGCTTGTCTTTTTTTATTAATTTTTTCTTTTTGTTCATTTATCTCTAATATTGTTGTCCCATTATTGTTTGTTCTGTTCTCTCTCTGCTGCTGTAACACTTGGTATTTTCCCACTGTGGGACTAATAAAGGATTATCTTATCTTAAGATAGGTTCTGTCGGTTTGTTCTTAAGTTGAGTTTGTATACAAGTTGTAATAGGTATATCTTGTAAGTGCCACTCCAGGAACAATAAAAATTGTCCCCTGAGAAATTGATTTTAAAATTTTGGGTAGTCATAAAAACAAGCATTAACAATAAAGACACCTTTGATGGAGACACTTTTGATAACTCTTGCAATTAAGTCTGGCAGCCTGGGGATAAAGTACAGTAAATTGCTGCAGGGCCGGATTAAGGTTGGTGGGGACCCCTGGGAGCAAAATCTGGTGGAGGCCCCCACTGATTGTAGCGTGCATACACATCCTCCTGCTCACTTTCCACTATCCCAGCTGTAACACAGCTACGCACAGCCGCCTCGCCCCACTAACACAGCTACATAGAGCTGCCTCACCCCCAGTAACACAGCTACATACAGCCACCTCACCCACAGTAACACAGCTACATACATCCGCCTCGCCCCCAGTAATACAGCTACATACAGCCACCTCATCCCCAGTAACACAGCTACATACAGCCTCCTCGCCCCCAGTAACACAGCTACATACAGCCGCCTCGTCCCCAGTAACACAGCTACATACAACCGCCTTGCCCCCAGTAACACAGCTACATACAGCCGCCTCACCCCCAGTAACACAGCTACATACAGCTGCCTCATCCCCAGTAACACATCTTTATATCTACCTTCACCCCTACCAGATATGCAGTCCCATGTAACATACACCTCAGCCCGCACAGCCACACACACACACATTCACTGTACAGAGCATATACTGTACATACATACCATATACACAGCACATACAAAAACACACATCATATATATACATATATTTAAAGGTGCACATATACACTCACCGGCCACTTTATTAGGTACACCATGCTAGTAACGGGTTGGACCCCCTTTTGCCTTCAGAACTGCCTCAATTCTTCGTGGCATAGATTCAAGCATTCCTCTGAGATTTTGGTCCATATTGACATGATGGCATCACACAGTTGCCGCAGATTTGTCGGCTGCACATCCATGATGCGAATCTCCCGTTCCACCACATCCCAAAGATGCTCTATTGGATTGAGATCTGGTGACTGTGGAGGCCATTTGAGTACAGTGAACTCATTGTCATGTTCAAGAAACCAGTCTGAGATGATTCCAGCTTTATGACATGGCGCATTATCCTGTTGAAAGTAGCCATCAGATGTTGGGTACATTGGGGTCATAAAGGGATGGACATGGTCAGCAACAATACTCAGGTAGGCTGTGGCGTTGCAACGATGCTCAATTGGTACCAAGGGGCCCAAAGAGTGCCAAGAAAATATTCCCCACACCATGACACCACCACCACCAGCCTGAACCGTTGATACAAGGCAGGATGGATCCATGCTTTCATGTTGTTGACGCCAAATTCTGACCCTACCATCCGAATGTCGCAGCAGAAATCGAGACTCATCAGACCAGGCAACGTTTTTCCAAGGATGTGGATTTGGCTCGGGGGAAGGATGTGGATTTGGCTCGGGGGAGGGTGTGGATTTGGCTCACGGAGGATGTGGATTTGGCTCACGGAGGATGTGGATTTGGCTCGGGAGGATACGGATTTGGCTTGCGGGAAGAATGTGGATTGGGCTTAGGGGAAGGATGTGGATTTGGCTCAGGGAGGATGCGGATTTGGCTCGGGGAGAATGCAGATTTGGCTCGTGGTATGAGGTTCTCTCCTCCGGATGAGTCTTAGTCCTCGAGTTGACTGTTGCTCGTTGTGTCGGGCATGAGTAGCAGATGCTTCTTGCTTTCCGATAATCCACAACCGTTCCTGTGTGACGCCCAGGTACTGCTCCGGTTCTACACTCCCAGGTTGCATTGCGCCAGCTGTCGGTTGTCCAGAATATTTACAGCCCAACAAGGAAAGGCGCATTTCTATAGCCTCTTTGTGTTTTACAAGGCCTCATTATAGAAGTGCTGCGGAGAGTAGATTAGTGGCTGTCATGAGCCAGATTAATGGTGTCAGATGGAGAACACAATCTGCCAGACGCTGCACAATTTACGGGGGGACTGAACATTATAAATCTATATTATGGGAACATTTCACTAGGAGACTTGTTAGAAAGAAAACAAACCAAGTTGACTTGTTCTGCCAGGTTGTATTTACTCATCCGCAGCTAAATTCAACATTAATACCCTCTGTAATATAAGTCTTTATAGGGGAAGGAGCTTTGTTTTTATGTTAAGCTACAACTGGGTATAGAGTTTAACGATAAAATGGCTAGCTGCCGCCACCACTAGGGGGAGCTGTTGATATACATATTATACATCTCTCATCCCTGAAGGAAATGAAATAACTGAGGCTATGGAGAAACCTGCAGCTGTAGAGGTTACACTGTTCTCCATTTACTCCATTCTCACCACAAACAGAGAAAATGTTACTGCAGTGTAATCACTTCTGCTTGTGTCCAACGGGTATATACATACATTGTATAGGTGTCGACCTTATATAGAATGAGCCACTGAATCTAAGCAGCCATTATGTAGGCATACACCTTACATAGAGCTGAGCTGCTGTATCTAAGCTGCCATTATATAGGCATCCACCCTACATAGAGCTGAGCTGCTGTATCTAAGCTGCCATTATGTTAACATCTACCTTACATAAAGCTACGTTGCAGTATCTAAGCTGCCAATATATAGCATTCTACTTGACATAGAGCTGAGCTGATGTATCTAATCAGCCATTATATGGCATCCACTTTCACTAGAACCGAGCTGTTGTTTCTAAGCTGCCATTATATAGGCATCCACATTGCATACAGCTAAGTCGCTGTATCTAAGCTGCATATATCTACCCATTCTCCTTACATAGAGCTGAGCTGCTGTATCTAAGCTGTCGTGTTTGGTTTGGTACAAAATAGGTTTCGATTTTTGGGGGTAGAAGAAGGGAAAAACAAAGCTGGGCCGGTACCGCTCATGTTTAGAGCTGTCGGCAATAGATCCGGCTACGAGTCCTGTATCAGCGGGTCATGTGAGGGACTGGAGGTACTGATGGGGATGCGGTGCATGGGAGACCCCGTGTCCTCTGCCAGGACCATGGGTGGGCAGTCTGTGCTGGGGTTAGGGTGTTACATTCGGATGCATGAGGCTTTGGTGGGATCGGGTCGGCGCTCACATTAGCGGTGAGTGGGCCACCAGTAACTCATGACGCCGCCTGTGCTCCGCGCTCGGTCACTAATGTCGGCACCGCCAGGAGCTTTGTTTTTGCTTGAGAGGCCGAAAAAATGTGCAATAGAAACCTTCTATTATGGGAAATGTTTATAGAAAACATGATCCTCCTCGCTGGTTACTGAATCAGCATCGGTCTGGTTCTCCTGGGGTTAATTATAAATCATTTTTATAGGTGATAGGCCACCAGTCTGGAGCCTCCTATAGGTGCTGTGGGCATATGCCTAGAGGTGAGATGTATATCACAATTAGTAATATGGGGACCTATAGAAGATCCTCCCCTGCACCCACTCATATTCTGCCCAAAGGAACCAGAGGAATCCATCTGCCCTGCTCTGCGACTCATTCAAGGTGCCAGATAGTGAAATAATTACTTAATATATACAACTGGGGGTGTCCTCACACTGCTGTGGTCTTAGCTCTCTGCAGCTTGGGTTACGTATTGACTCTGGAGAGATGTGTAATCACCTGGGATGTGTCCTCACACTGCTGTGCTATGTACACTCTGCTCCACAGCCCCTCCTTCTTGTGAATAAAAGCTGCAGCAGTCACTCAGAGCAGAGGGGAGGGGCTGTGGAGTAGCGTGATGCAGAGATCTAAGACGACAGCAGTGTGAGGACAACCCCTCCACCCCCAGTGAATTTGGAGAAACTACAATCCTGGAATTTAAATACATGTACAGTCCTGCTGCTACCAATAACTCTGATTACACATATCTCTGGGACAGTGCATAACACGGACTGCAGAGAGCTAAGACCACAGCAGTGTGAGGACATGGCCACTGAACTCGGAGAGTCTACAATTCTGAAATATAAATCCTTATATAACAGTCCTGCTGCTACTAACAACATACACAAAAGTCTGATTACACATCTCTCAAGGGGCAATACCAAACACTGACTGCAGAGAGCTCAGAGCACAGCAGTGTGAGGATATAACCCAAGCACAATCCTAGAATAAAGATCCATATTTCACAAAGGTCTGATTACACATCTCTCCAGGGACAATACATTTAACACTGGCTGCAGTCTATATGGTCACACCTGCTAACTTTCCCTTTAACTCCTAACTTTCCCTTTAACCTATCCCACATTTCTTTTAGTTTGCCCCCTTCCCCCGATGATGGCGCACGGAGATTACATTTGTCACCCTCAGCCCTGTGAACGTTACATCCATGGGACTGTGATAGAGTTTTACTGTGACCCCGGGTACATGCTGTCTAATGATTACAAGTACTTCACCTGTCAGTCCGGGGAGTGGTTCCCGTCATCTCCTCTCTACTGTGAGAAGACAGGTAAGTTGTGTCTATGGCACCTACATCACCATTGGGTAGACGAGTGAAAGTATCAAAGCCCTCAGTCTATGCACTGAGATTTATGACACATTCTGCCGAACGCCCCCCACTAATCCCTTAAGGAGATTAAATAACTGAGGCTATGGAGAAACCTGCAGCTTCTAGAGGTTACATTGTTCTCCTTTTACTACATTCTCACTACAATCAGAGTCCAATGGGTACACAAGTGCAAAAGTATCAAAGTCAATATCCCTGGTAGCCCTATATAGGCTTTCAGATACTACAAAAGACCTAATGACCTCTTGGTATTCACCCTTTAACCCCTTCTACAGGGATTTTAACTCCAGAAGGGCCCCCAGACCACTAAGTCTCAAAGCAGGCAGCAGGTTGTGGACCCTCTAGTTTGGGTTTGAGCTACTCCCAATGACTCCCCTGTGTTCACCTTGCGACCCCTAGATAGAGAGAATCAAGGTATCAGGTGCTCAGGGAGAGAATAGTTGGCAACAAGCCGAGGTCGGAGCAGGTGAACTTTTAGCAGGAGGACAATGCAGGGTCGGGGCAGCCAGAATGTGGGAGTCTGTCAGCAAGAAAGAATATTACAGAACACTGGACCAGGACTGGACTCCTTCCAGTGCAGGATGGGGTCTGCTAGAGGGTGCACACTGCGCTACGTACACCAGGAAATTGGAGGATCCATATCGTATCTATAACTATAGTTCTGTTATCTTTTGAGTAGAAAAATCCTGGCCCAACAGCCAAGACACGATGCTGACAACATGGAAGATCGTGGCGTTCACTGCGAGCAGCGTCCTCCTCGTCCTGCTATTGGTCATCATCGCCAGGAGCTTCCAGACAAAGTTCAAGACACATTTCCTCCCGAGGTGCGGAGCAGGAGCTGTACAGAGACTGAACCAGCAGGGGGCGGTAGAATAGGGTCCGGACAAGACTGCATTGTGATCTGTCTGCTATGGGAAATGGATTCATGAGTGAATTTGGACATGGGGGCGGTACAATGCAGATCTCTGAACTACAGACAGTATGGAGAATGTTCTTGTTTAAGCTCACTTTAGCACCCCCTGCTGGTTCAGGGTCTATAGAACATGTGATGCTATGTATATGAGGCCAGAAAGAAAGACAGATAGAAATATGTTAGATATACATCAGAAATATACACTCACTGGCCACTTTATTAGGTACACCATGCTAGTAACGGGTTAGACCCCCTTTTGCCTTCAGAACTGCCTCAATTCTTCGTGGCATAGATACAACAAGGTGCTGGAAGCTCCTCAGAGATTTTGCTCCATATTGACATGATGGCATCACACAGTTGCCGCAGATTTGTCGGCTGCACATCCATGATGCGAATCTCCCGTTCCACCACATCCCAAAGATGCTCTATTGGATTGAGATCTGGTGACTGTGGAGCCATTTGAGTACAGTGACCTCATTGTCATGTTCAAGAAACCAGTCTGAGATGCTTCCAGCTTTATGACATGGCGCATTATCCTGCTGAAAGTAGCCATCAGATGTTACAGGGTACATTGTGCTCATAAAGGGATGGACATGGGCAGCAACAATACTCAGGTAGGCTGTGGCGTTGTACCAAGGGGCCCAAAGACACCATGACACCACCACCACCAGCCTGACCCGCTGATACAAGGCAGGATGGATCCATGACACCACCACCACCAGCCTGACCCGCTGATACAAGGCAGGATGGATCCATGACACCACCACCACCAGCCTGACCCGCTGATACAAGGCAGGATGGATCCATGCTTTCATGTTGTTGACGCCAAATTCTGACCCTACCATCCGAATGTCGCAGCAGAAATCGAGACTCATCAGACCAGGCAACGTTTTTCCAATCTTCTACTGTCCAATTTCGATGAGCTTGTGCAAATTGTAGCCTCAGTTTCCTGTTCTTAGCTGAAAGGAGTGGCACCCGGTGTGGTCTTCTGCTGCTGTAGCCCATCTGCCTCAAAGTTTCCTATTTATATTGCTTTTTTTTGTTTGACTTGTTCTACAGAATAAAACCTCATTTGAAGAGAAGAATCGTGCAGGGGTAAATGTGACTTTTTGATAACTTTTTATGGTATTTTTTTGTTTGGTTGGATGCGCAAAAGTCATAATTTTTGCTGAGTTTTTAATTATTTTTTAAGGCGTTCACCATATGAGTTCAGTAATAATATATTTTATTGTATGGGTTGTTATGGACGTGGCGATACCTAATATGTGTGGTGAATTTTACCTATTGTGTTTGGGAATTTTAGACTATATGGGGCAATTAGGAGACTTTTATTGTGTATTAAATTTTATTTTTATTAAACTTTTTATTTTACTTTGTTTTACATCCTCTGGGACTAGAACAAGTGATCATTTGATCAATTAATACTGTTGTGTGGCAGTGTATTAGAACAGTCAGCATTTACATAGGCTGACACTGGCATTGCTAGGTCCTGCCAGAGTCAAAACCCAGCAGGCAGTCAAGCAAGACAGCCCTGGGGTCCTTCATTGAATCTCAGGGTTGCTGTGGAGACGATTGGCACCCCTGTACCTGGCATGGAGAGCGGGTGACCGTGGCACCTATAGGTTAAAAAGCCAACTATCGGAATCCCAGTTGTTCATGCAAAGGCTTTCCTGACACAAACAGCTGACCTCCTGCACAGATCACACGGGTTCTGCTTCTGAGCCCATGCGATCTCCGTCACCTTGGGGAACGTCATGGTGTGCGAAATACAAGCCCACCATGGCTTTCCCCAACGTCATGGTGCTGTTTAATAAATACCTATTATACATAAAAAAAGTTTGCATAAATACAAGCACATGTATGTGTTGTGTAAATTATTGGAATTAATTGTGGGAATCAATATTATTATATACACAACCCTATTCAATTTATTCAACAGATTTTCAACCATGAAAATTTTGCAAATGAATTTA
Organism: Engystomops pustulosus; assembly: GCA_019512145.1. NCBI lineage: Eukaryota > Metazoa > Chordata > Amphibia > Anura > Leptodactylidae > Engystomops > Engystomops pustulosus. The sequence continues at coordinate 38,121,319 of CM033642.1, forward strand.
CCCTTACCGTTACAGTGCAGGTGCATTAACATTGCATAACCAGAAGTGAAGATGCAGCAGCCATCGCAATGGACGAGGAATCTCCCTGGGTAGCATAAACAGACCACTTTGGTACAATTACTTGCACATGTTAAAGTAAGTCCCCTGACCCCTGTCTTATGCTTGCACAGCTCTCTCCATTCACATCTGTAGGAAAACACAGAATAGCTGAATTCAGGTACATAGCTGTTCTCGGATCTCCTATAAAAATAAATAGAGCTATCCGGAAATGTGCAGCCATCTCACCTGTCACAGGACCCCTCTTGTCATGAAAGATATTCCCCTTCAATTATGAGCTTGAAATCATGCAAACCATATAACCATACATGATTGTAGGAGTATTTACAAAGTTTCCAATTATATAAGATAAATATGGTGTGCGATTATGCTGCCAATAATTAGTAGGATAATATAGTGATGATAAATATATCATTTTGAGACCATCCTTCCCTCTGTGGATATAATCTCTCTAAAGGGAACCTGTCAATATGTGAAGTATGTTAGTTTAGTGTCCCAAATCTCCCTATATCATCTTGGTTCATGGCCACTATTAAAAAAAATTAAACTTACCTAAACTTACCTAAAGATGATTCTGATAAGATGTAACATACTAAACCATGGTGCTGCCAGAGCCAAGGGACCTTTGGTACATGTGCAGTGTAGCTAGGGTGCAGGCCTGGCATTAGGAGGTGGCAAAATGGGCATTTTCCCAGGGCCCCCTGTGGAAAGAGGATGTATTGCTCTTTTAATACCCCTTGGTTGATAGTTACTTTATCTAACTCCTATAAATTGCCTTTTTCCTATCTGTCCATTTATCTATCTGGCTTTTTGTCTATCTATTTATGTATGTTTCTTCTATCGACCTATTTATTTCCTGTCTATTACTGTATCTATCCATCTATCAGTCTTTTATCTCTTTTACTGTATCTATCCACGGTATCTCTTATATGTAAAGTACTTGTGCAGGGCTAAAGGAGCCTCTTACTGAATATGTTCATTAAATAGCAAAAATTATAAAAACACAGTGCAGCACACTTCCATACCACAGGAGCTAACACCACAGTCCGAGATCGATCCAACAAGTCCCACTTTAAACAATAAAGAAAGGAGTATAAAAAAACTCTGACCGGAGCTCCCAATGAATCCAATACGGCTGTTGTTCAAAATTCCTTCAAAGATCTTCAATTATATTCTACCGATGAGGAAAGTTTTGCAACAAGATGTAGGTCACTATTCAGAACGTCCTTAAGGTGCAGTTTTCTCCTTAAACTCACTCAACAGTGTGGTAGCAAAAACTAAAAGAGAAAGTAGGCACCAAATCGCATAGTACATTCTTAAAACCTTGGATTTTATTCCAGCTCCACTCGCTCGCCCGACCCTGGGTTTCACCGTTCTCAGCTTCTTCCGGGGCGTGTGCACCATAAGGATGTTCATTAAATAGTTTTATTTTGGGGCCCAACTTTGTCTAAAATCGGCCCTGCTGGGGTATATTAGTAAGTTTTTGTTTTTTTTGTTAGGGGTCAGAACAAAGATGATATAGGATGATTTGGGACGCTAAATCGCCAGTCCATATGAACCAGTGTGTGGTTTAGTGTCTCCAATCTCTTACAGAGGAGTCCTGTAATGCCAATCAAAGTACATGTGGTATAAGTGCACTGCTATGGTCCCATACCTTGTGTCTCCATCTACCCTTGCATATAGGGTCCTCTTTCTACTTGTGTCCTGATCACTGTAGTTATGGTATTTGTACATACAATTGTTCTTGTCTTAATTTAATGTATGTGAACTCCTGATTGATTGTACAGCACCATGGAATCAATGGTGCTCTATAAATAAATAATAATAAATTGTATTAATAGGCACCATGTCAATCACAGGAAAAATGAGCACAGCAGTGCTGAACAAGGCTCGACTATCTCACTTTTAACCCAGTTCAAAGTCAAAATAAGGAGAATATCAAATAAAAAAAATTTAAATATATTTTTAAAAGCTTACATAACAAAAAGTAACAAAAGGTAGACAAAAGAAAACTACATTACTGAAACACCACAGCATAAATAGATATAATGACACTGCACAGACTCCCATTTTACGCCATGCCTCAAGAGCTTTACATACTTACAACATCATTCCCCTGTCCACTATTAGCTGGTGATGAAACTTGATCACTAGATCAATGATTAAGTCAAACACCTCTCAGAGCAATCCCCAGCGAACCTAACTATATATCATAAACCAAGTCGCCATAAAGTGGGGGAATACCAGGGATATAGTTTATTACTAAATATATTCTTAAGAATGACCAGAGTATATATGTAGCAGTGGAAGTGATACAGCCAGAAAAAAATGAAAATAAATTAATAGATAAAAACAATAAATAGATAAAACTAATAATAAAAAAAGAAAAGATTAAATAAAACAAATAAAGATGATATCAAAAACAGTATGTGCCATACTATCCATCAGGAGTTCATCAAAAATCTACAAAACAAATTTTACACAAACAAAATGTAAACCAATTTTATAAAAAAGCTTATAACAAATGGGATATCTATCCATTTAGAAAGGATCTTCTCTTCATTAACACGTCAACATCAATCTAAAACATTATAAAGTGCATGGACTAAAATGTGTAATCCATCATTTCCCCTTTATTTTCATCCCCCCACCCACAAGACAGTCCTGTGAGAATCTATAACACACTGACGCCATGTGAGCCCCATTCTCCAAGAGTCAAACGTTAATATAGCATCAAGCAGCAGTTTGTCTCCTAAATAGGGAAGCGATAACAAGAGATTGAGTTACATTAACATTCACTTACTTGGGCCTCTTGCAAGCTAGAACAGCTCAAATTTACAGATTATGCAGGGTACGTCTTACAGAAGAGAAAGAATGCACTTACATACACAATGAACGTGTTTGCTTTGTGAATGAGAAAGAAAGTTAATAACAATCATTTATAAATAAATGTGACCGGTAACAATGAACAATAGTACCATAATCATCCGATCTGGTCAATTCAAGGCTCTTCTTTGTTTAATTCTTAATGGAAATCCACATAGAAATCAAACTTGATAAGCCAGGGACACTTACTCATAGATCCAGGCACTGTAACTGTGGTAATCTTCTTATATTTGTTATCCATTGCCTCCTTCCTTCTAAAATCAACTTTTAAAATTATACAAATGAGCCAGGGCTCTGGAGGTTTTAAAAGAGCCCCTACGTGTTGTAGCTTCACAGGCAGTTAGAGTGTCTCCCCTCCCTCTGCCTGAAGTAATCTCAAGGCAACAATTGGGATGAGGCTAGGGGGAAGTGGGGGATTTGAGTAGTATAAGGCCTCCCTTCCCCCTGGCCATATTTATCACAGAAGCCTCTAAATATATGCTTTTATAGGCATATAGCGGCACAGGCCCGGATTAAGGTAGGTGGAGGCTTCTAGGCGCAAAATCTGGTTGGAGCCCCACTGAATATAACCCAGACAGTGGAACACATTACTATTCTAAATTATCATTAATATTCTAAACTTTATCCTACTTACATGTTAGCCTAGCTGCCATTGTTGCAAATGAGTCACTGCTCAGAGCAAGGCGAACGTGCAGTGTAGTGGCACCTGTGCATCACTGCCAGAGACAGACATTGCTGGTGCTAGCCCCCTTATAAGAAAAGTGGTAGGGGCCCTGGGGAGCACGCCCCTGGAGCTCTTCCTGTGATCGGGCCCTTAATTGGCATATGTAACAGCATACTTTATTGTTGTGTTTTATTCTATAGAAATATGTAGCAGACTTTGCTACAAAAAAGGTATGTCAATGCATGTTTACCAAAAACAAAGGCCTATGGATATCGTCTGCATGTGCATTGGAAGATTTCCTGGTGTATACATAAATGTGACAAAACTAAAGTTTGGACAGATCCTAATTGTACAATTAATTTCTTGAATAGTAGTACAATGATATCCTTCAGCAATGCCCTAATGGAATCCCACTGTCTATGATTCTAAAAGCGATGGGAAGTACAATTTAGTTGCATGTCCTGGAATATGTGTCTGGAATGTAAGCATCGTGGTGTAGAAAAACATAAATGCATTTTTTCTTTTTTCTCTTCCCCTTCTCATTAGTATAAGGATAATAAATTGCTTGCTATGTGATACTCTAAGAAAAAAAGCTAGTTTTCACATGTTACTTACTCTACGGATGCACTTCACGAAACTGTTTGGACTTGTCATCTGGTGGCTGGGACAGGTGGCATCTACATGATTAATGTGAGCACTACACGTTTTCATTGTGTCCTGTTATTTTGAACCAGAGACCGCGGTCAGTAATGAAGTGTTATTTCTTTTAAGTTCATGTAATTGAAATTGTGTGCTACAAACCAAAACACAAATGTAGAAATTTGCAGTGGCTGAAAGGGCTTTTTATTGTGTGCTCCCTCTGGCAGGATACACTCTTCTTTTAGCTTCTTATGCCCTTGTTTTTAAGAAAAAAGGCTTTAAAAATTATACAAATGAGCCTGAGTTGCTCCAGGTTACATTAACACCTATGGAGCCAGAAGCCCCTCAGGATCATTTGCATATTTTTAAAGCCCTTTTTAGTAAAAACAAGGACAAAAGAAGCTATGAGAGTGTATCTTGTCAGAGGTGGCCCTGCCAAGCATGTACAGTAAGTGTGCTGGGATTATAGTCCTTGACCCTGTTGGTGGCTTCCTTTAATGACGAAGCATTTTTGGCAAGTTTTCGTACTTAGGATGGCATATCAATGCAAGCTGTTGCAAGAAGGTTTGGCATCTGTTTGGTAGTTTCCAGAGCCTGGATGTGCTACCAGGAGACAGGCGAGCATAGCTATGGACTGGCCCTCTCATTCCCCAAACCTGAATCTGATTGAATACATCTAGGACATCATGTCTTGCTGCATTCACCAACGTCACGTTGCACCAGACTGTTGGCGGAAACTTTAGTCCAGGTCCGGCCGGTGATCCCTCAGGAGACCATCCGCAACCTCATCAGGAGCATGTAGTGTGCGTTATAGTAAGGACATACAGGCGCGTGGAGGCCACACACAATACTGAGCCTCATTTTGTTTTATGGACATTACATCAAAGTTGGATCAGCCAGTGAAGATGGATAGATACAGGTACAATGTTTTGGAAATTTTAGAAACTGAGATTTGGAAACCAATTAAAGGTGATCCCCAATGACCAACATAAAATCTTATGGTGGAGATATGGAAATAATTAAAGTCCCAAACCTATAATGATGGCTTTAATGTTATTACACCAATCTGGGGCAATAAGAAATTGTTGGTACCAGATGTTGGTTGCAGATATTGGATGGAGAAAGGTATAAAATATATTTTTCAATTGGGTAATGGGAGTATATTTAAATCATTCCAAGAATTGCAGAAAGAATTTGGTTTGCCTGGGTTCTGCTACTTCTCCTATTTACAGCTGTTCCACTGGTGGTACAGTTTGCACTCTTGCTACTAAATTGAAAAGTAAAAGATTGCTTCGATTTTGGTTAAAGAAAGAACATAGTGATAATGTAAAGAGAATAGGAGATAAATGGACTGGCGAGGTGAGAGTAATAGATGAGTATTTATGGGGAAATATTTTGTTAGATACGATTGGTGTAGCAAAGATCCCCATACAACTTACAATACAGGCATGCATTTTTGGCTTGTTTAAGGGAAGTAGAGGGGACCAATTGGCAAAAAAAACTCCTGGTTATGGCAAAATTTTGTACATTATAGGAGTATATTGGGGCATTCTCCCCAGGCTCTCTGGCTGCCTCTGACAGCTGAAGACACTGTCCTGTTCCTGCAGTTAGTGTGGGCGCCGGAAAAAATGCAGTTATGTAAAAAAAAACCTAGACTTCAGCCCAGCTGACATCTTTTGTCAATGGGCATGACATTGAGTTAATTGGGAAGAGACATTACAGTCTGTCTCATAGATATTCTGTAATAAATCTGTAATGAATGGACACAAGAGCAATCTGCTGGAGACATACCTAGTGTTCTCACAACCCCCATAGATAAACAAGCAAAGCCTAGAACAATGATCCACTACCTAGTTCACATATTAGTAGACTAAACACAAATTTACTTTTATGGCATAGCAATACAATACATAACATAAAAGTGTATTTGCAGGAACCCCCTACTAATCCTCAACCATGTCAAAGTCTTCTTTGCAGAGGATATAAACTTGGAATCTCTCATTAAAAAGATTGTTAGAGGCCCCTGCAGGCAGCTATTTCTGTCATCACCACCCCAAATCATGTATTCAAGGCTAGGTTCACACCATGTTTTATGTATATGCAGAGCGTATAGTTCAGGAAAGCTCCTGGTGTATACTCTCAGAGTATACATAGACTTGTACTGGCAGACGGAGGCATCGTTTATGTATATGTTGTATACTGTGCAAAAGCTGAATGAAAGATGCAGCAAGCTACGTCTTTCTATTCTGCTGTCTCCTGTTGAGTGCCATGTATGTTCAGAGGAGGCCTTGAAGTCTATGGGGGTGGATGCAATAGTACTGCATCCCCCCAGACATCCACTGAGCATATGCATTGGTCAGAGGAAGGAGCACCACAGTTATGTCACTGAACAAAAAACAGATAGTGACTTCACTGGAAACACAAATAATCACTGTCTGCATTTAGGGGGGAGGAGATACCAGTTAATGTATCCTCCTGTACAGCATACAGTGGGATACGTCCGTTCTATAAGTTGTAAGGACACGGCAGGAATCTTTACAACGTATGGCAATAACAAGATTTGAATGCAGCCTAGAACAGCTAACAAGAAATCAATATTACTGCTATATAGCAGATCCCACTGACAAACTAGTAGTGTACATCATGCAGGGAAATACAATACTGTCTCATAGCAATATGCCAACAAATGGCAGAGGGAACACACAGTTGTCATTTATTACTACCCACAGTAGTACTAAGAAAATTAAGTGAAATAAGACAATTAGTAATGTCATACTGTTCCACCATATCCCAAATATACTTCAAGGCACTGAGGTCAGCATTCCATGTACAGCTTTGTTTCGTATTGCAGTCCTCTCTTAGTGAAAGAGAGTTGGGAAAGAAAGGAAAAGGGTTGTTAGATATCCAGTTTATACAATGCGCCAACAATTTCAGACTGGTGAGGTTCCGACTCTTGGCACCATGATAACCAGATAATTTAAGTGGCCTCATCCACTTGGTTGTTTGCCAGCCTCTGCTCCATACTTAGAGTAGCAGCTGTGCCTTGTATTTCTGCTCAGCCCTACTCATTTGACATGGACAAAGCTGTACTGAGCTGTAAAACTGCTATAAAATGGATAACGCCTAAAGAAACATCATTGGTCTCCTGACAGTTACACATTCATTTTAGTATCTAAATATAGCTGAATCTTTGTGAATGGTGGACTCAGACACTTCCTCCCAGTTACCTTCAAATGATACCTCTGTATACCAATAGCTTCAGCTTTACGCAACTGGCCATCCCAGTAAGCATGTATTTTACACCCCTTTACATACAATAATGCTGGGTGCAAATGCTTTAAAAGTGGCGATCACTGTTTTCTTCCTAATAGTGGCCATTGAACCCCATAGGCACTACTGTTTATACTATCAGCAGCATCCAAATGTTTAGCATAAGGAGTCGGCTCCTTCTCCTTTTCTTTGTCACCTCTCGACTGTGATTGCTGGGTGATCAAGGCCACGCTTACCATCACGCATGTCTTTCAGGAAGCCTAATCTCTTGTATTTGTTTTCTGAGGGATTAAAGCCAAACCAATATATCTATTCCAGAAGTAACAGATCCCCAACTGTAGAGAGCACTTTTTCAATGTGGTTGCGTCACTTCAGTACAGTGAAGTGTACTGGTTTAGTTGAGTGAGAGGCTTTTGACTAGGGTGAGGGAGTAAGAGTTCTCTTTACAGAGAGTTTGCTAATTAAGGACATCTCGCATTCATGTTTTGACTCATGTTTATGCTCCACTCTTGGAAATATGCAAATAGGTTTTCCTAAATGGGATAAGGAAAACCACGCCTCATTTGCTACTTTGTAAGGCAGCCCCTTTGCCATCAAGCATGACTTTCAGGAGGCTGTAATCGAACATAATATTTTCATTAGGCTTCCTGAAAGTTAAGCTTGATGGAAAGGGGGCTGCCTTACAAGGTAGCAAAAGAGGAATGGTTTTCCTTGATCCATCTAGGAAAATCTATTTGCATATTTCCCACATTGTTCTAGTGGCATGGTGTACTCCTAACAAAACATCAAATGTTGATCAATGTAGATAACATTATTACATCAGTACATTATTATAACATTGTAACATTATTACATTATAACATACATTGTTAGCTAATCTCTAGTGTCTATACAGCACAGACTAAAAGTTTGGACACACCTTCTCATTCAAATAGTTTTCTGCATTTTCCAGACTATAAACTATTGTAGATTCACACTGAAGGCATCAAAACTATGAATTAACCCATGTGGAATATATACACAAAAAAGTGTGAAACAACTGAAAATATGTCTTATATTTTAGGTTCTTTAAAGTAGCCACCTCTTGCTTTGCAGACTCTTGGCATTCTCTTGATGAGCTTCAAGAGGTAGTCACCAGAAATGGTCTTCCAACAAGCTTGAAGGCGTTCCCAGGGATGCTTAGCGCTTCTTAGCGCCTTTAGCCTCACTCTGCGGTCCAGCTCTCCCCAAACCATCTCGATTGGGTTCTGGTCTGGTGAATGTGCAGACCAGGCATCTGGCGTATCAACACATCATTCGCCTTTTTGGTCAAAGCCTGAAGGTGTCCTGGTGAAAAATGCTGTGGTAATCATGCTGGTTCAGTATACATTCAATTTTGAATAAATCCTCAACATTCCACCAGTAAAGCACCCCACACCATCACACATGTTTCATTGGGGCAGATTTACTTACCCGGTCCATTCGCGATCCAGTCGCACGTTCTCTGCGGTGGCTTCGGGTCCGGCCGGGGTTCATTAAGGCAGTTCCTCCTACGTCCACCAGGTGGCACTGCTGCACTGAAGAGCATCAGAACACACTCAAGTTCACCAGCTTATTCCTAGTGAAGGTAAGTGCAAGCTCCGCGACACTTTTCTTTTTTTTAAATGCGGCGGTTTTTCGGAATCCGTCGGGTTTTCGTTTGGCCACGCCCCCGATTTCCGTCGCGTGCATGCCAGCGCCGATGCGCCACAATTCGATCGCGTGCGCCAAAATCCCGGGGCAATTCAGGGGAAATCGCCGCAAATCGGAAATATTCGGGTAACACGCCGGGAAACCGTGAATCGGGCCCTTAGTAAATGACCCCTATTATGAGATGAAGACGGTCAAAACTCAGTATTTAGCATTACTAACCTGTGAACATGAGAGACTGTGTTCACACTGAAATCTCAAGTCCACATTTGATTTTCAAGAGCTGCCTCAAAGAGTTTGGTGATATTTTGTATAAATAACTGTATTCTATGTAGAAACGACTTCAAAAAGGCAACTGCAAAGTCTACTGCAGTTACTTAAAGATGAAATGTTCAGAGAAGAACCATCCTTAAAATATACTCTTCACACTCATTGACATAAAAAACATATTTAGACTGAAATCTTATGTATTTAAGAACAGCAAGCATTCAGAAATGTGTGAAGATTCATATTCTGCTTGATACGAAATGAAATCATTAAAGGTATTCTCGTTACATTGCTTTGTTTGCACCTCCTCTGACCTTTGATTGGACTTGTTTTTCTTCTCTGAATCCCGATTCCCTCCAACATGGGCAAATTCTCAGATGTTTTTCCAAGGAGAACTATAGTTGTTTAATTTAAAGGCTTACTCTAGATCAGTGTTTCTCTGTCTTATAGAGCCAATGTATCCTCTCGTAACTAATGTTCCAACAGAGAACCCCCAAGCAAGGGCAAAACTATGCACATCACAGCGTATATGTGATGTGTATATGCTGTTTATATGCGTGTGTGTGTATATGGTGTATATGCTGTATATGTATGTGTATAGGATGTATATATACTGTATTTGTGTATATATGCTGTAAGTCTGTATATGGCACTGTATGTGTGTGTGTATGTGATGTGTCTATGTCTATATGTGTGATGTGACGAAGTGTATTTTTATGTATATAAATATGTGTGTATATAGATGAGTGTAGTATGTATATGGGAAGGGGGCCCCATTCAGAAGTTGGGGCCCTGTCTCTCCTAGTTAAGCCCTTGCCACCAAGTATGCTATCAGTTATACATTTTAACAAAATACTGCTTTAATCTGAACCTCCATAGGTATTTCTCAGAAGAATAGCACAATATAGCATTTGAACTCCTACAAAAGCATTTAACACCATGACATAAGTCAGACCCAAATGAAATGCAGTTTGTGTAGGAAGAGGTGTCCTTCATGTGACCAAACTGGCTTCCAATCAAAAACGAACAAAAATATCTTTTTAGATGCAAAACCATATCCCTAATTGGGAAACTCTATGGTTGACACACAATATTGGGCTCCTGTGTCACATTGATATGGAGGAACCTGTGGTGATCAATCTTAGGCTGATAAAAGTAGTAGCACACTCTCAAACCTGTTGCTGATGCAAGGACGTTATGGACGCTTTTTTGGCCGGGTCTTGCATAGAAATAAACACAGCCAGCAACTTTTTCACATGGAGCAGGGACAGTAATGCTCGGCCAGCTGCGTCCCCCCGCGTGAAGGTGGCAATAATCACAAGTGCTAGCAATAAGCTGAAGTGGCGCAGAGGCCCTGATAAATATGCCCAAATGAGTATAATTCAGCTTAGGTATGAGGTAACATGTGAAGTTATATGTGAGGTAATATGAGGTAATACAATAACCACCATATACAGGAACCATTGTCTTCTATGGCAATAAGTAGCCAATCACAGCTCAGCTTCTATTTTGCCACAGGTCATTAATATGAGCTCTGACCTTTGATAAGTTACTATAGGTAATGAGTATGACACAGCTGAGCCTGCGCTCACACATTGCATTTTTGTTTGTGTTAATGCATTTTTTTAAAAATGTGTTAACAAATGTATGTGCTAACAAAACATTAATGCATGTGTTAACATTGCATTAACACACACACTTTGTAAATTTAATGTTGACAGCAATGTAATTAGGCAAATTTCCTCTTCTCAGCTATTGTGATGCATTTTTAAAATGCCTCTGTTAACGCACCGTGTGAACACAGCATTAGGTGTGAGGAAATATGTGAAGTAATACACAGGAGCCATTAACCAATCACAGCTCAGCTTCTATTTTGCCAGAGGTCATTAATATGGGCTCTGAGCTTTGATTGGTTACTATAGGCAATGATTATAATACAGCTTATGTGTGAGGTAAGGCTACAAGCACACTGCCGTGTGCCCGTCGCACCGTACCGAAACATGTCCTATCTTTTTCCGGGCTATGGAGCGGTATGGTGCCACACATGTGCAGCACCGTACCTCTCCCGTACGATGCCGTCAGCCCATAGAAGTGTATGGGGGACGTATATCGGCCGTATATACTTCGGCCGTATATACGTCCCCCATACATGTGTGTGAATGCAGCCTTAGATGGATAGGGATAGAGACAGCCAGGTATAGAGAGACAGACAGTGAGATTGAGTGACAGAGAGACAGACCAGGAGAGTGAGTGGCAGAGAAACAGACGGGGAAAGTGAATGACAGAGAGACAGACGAGGAGAGTGAGTGATGGAGAGACAGACAGGGAGAGTGAGTGACATAGAGACAGGTGGGGAGAGTGAGACAGGCAGGGAGAGTGAGTGACAAAGAGACAGCTATCGAGTGTGAGTGACAGAGAGGCAGCCAGTGAGTGTGAGTGAGAGACAGGTGAGGAGAGTAAGTGACAGAGAGACAGATGGGGAGAGTGAGTGACAGAGAGAGAGACAGGGAGAGTAAGTGACATAGAGACAGGTGGGGAGAGTGAGACAGGCAGGGAGAGTGAGTGACAAAGAGACATCTATCAAGTGTGAGTGAGTGACAGAGAGGCAGCCAGTGAGTGTGAGTGAGAGACAGGCGAGGAGAGTGAGTGACAGAGAGACAGATGGGCAGAGTGAGTGACAGACAGGGAGAGTAACTGAGAGACAGGCAGGTTATGCTCTTTCATTAGAGTCCTGCTGTGTTTAATTAAACTTATTGGATTCGATTAGGAAAGGCACACACCTGTACATATAAGACCTCACAGCTCACAGTGCATGTGAGAGCACATGAGAATCATGAGGTGTAAGGAACTGCCCAAGGAGCTCATAAACAGAATTGTGGCAAGGCACAGATCTGGCCAAGGTTACAAAGGAATCTCTGCCGCACTCAAGGTTCCTATGAGCACAATGGCCTTTATAAGCTTTAAATGGAAGATGTTTTGGACTCCATCCTCCTCATATTGTGGCCTCCTGTTCTCCCAAACTAAGCAATTGTGGATGAAGAGCCTTTGTGAGAGAGGTGAAGAAGAACCCCAAGATCACTGTGGCTGGGCTCGAGAGATGCAGTAGGGAGATGGGAGAAAGTTCCACAAAGTCAACTATCACTGCAGCCCTCCACCAGTTGGGGCTTTATGGCAGAGTGTGCCGACAGAAGCCTCTCCTCAGTGCAAGACATATGAAAGCTGCTTACATTGGGCAAAAAAAAAAACACATTAAGGACTCCCAGACTATGAGAAATAAGATTATCTGGTCTGATGAGACGAAGATTGAACCTTTTGGTGTTAATTCTAAGCGGTATGTGTGGAGAAAACCAGGCACTGCTCATCACCTGCCAAGAGACAGGACGACTGGTTAAAATGAAGGAAGTTGATTGTGACCAAGTACAGCAATACCCTGGATGAAAACTTCTTCCAGAGTGCTCTGGACCTCAGACTGGGCCGAAGGTTCACCTTCCAACAAGCTAAAACAACTCTGTGACCATTCTTAAATGTCCCGGCCAGAGTCCTGACCTAAACCCAATTGAGCATCTCTGGAGAGACATGAAAATGTCTGTCCAACAACGTTCACCATCCAACCTGAGGGAACTGGAGAGGATCTGCAAGGAAGAATGGCAGCAGATCCCCAAATCCAGGTGTGAAAAACTTGCATCATTCCCAAGGTGACTCATGGCTCTAATAGTGCGAAACCTGTTTCTACTCAATACTGAGCAAAGGGTCTCAATAGTTATGACCATGTGATATTTCAGTTTTTGTTAGCAAAATTTCTACATTTCTGTTTTTTTTCTGTCAATATGAGGTGCAGATTGTACATTAATGAGCAACCAGATGGCTGCAATGAAGCAAAGAGTCGAAAATGTAATGGGGGCTGAATACTTTCCATACCCACTGTGCATTGTACATTTTACCCATTAGTTGTATAGTTCTACTCTTTGGCTCAGGTAGTGCTGTACCTAAAAGTGTTTTTACTGCTTTAACTCTGACTTTTTGGACCCCCAGCAATCATGAAAAAGGGTGTGTCAATCTTGCAGTAGCCCCATCCGGGTATACATTTTTGCTCCAATAACATGAGGAATTTTGGTTCCCTCCCCATTTATTGTCAGAATCATACGCTTTGGAGACATCCCATAATCCATTAGTAAGAAATAATTTTTGTTAGTGAAAAATCTCTTTAATAAAGAATTTAACTATTAATAGTTGGTGGCCTCTACCACCTGCACCATATTGTATTTAAAAGTTAAGCGGTATAAATGTAGGATTATATGTTAGCGGCATGTACATGTGTAGGAGGGTTGACATAGTCAGGATGATATAAAAAAGTGTTCTATGTGCTGTACGTAAGCTATAGACAAAGTGAAAACCTGAAGACGGTAATATGACACACACTCAGAATAATTCAGCAATTCCTCATAGCTCGGATATTAACCTACATCATGCAAAATTACTAGGAGGGAGATCTAAGATTACAGGATCCCAGTATAATAACTGCTGCCATAGGGGCTTGGCTACGGCTTTATCCCTGCTTGTCTTTATGCAGTATATAATTTCATATGCCAGAAGCTCACCACACAGCCCTCCCTGGCTGTAAATGCAGGGCTTTCCACGTGGCTTTGGGTGTGACATTTAATGGGCAGCGTAGCTCTCTGCCTCTGCTGGCATTGTTAGGACTGTACACAAGATACCAGACTGGACTGTATCTTGGAAGGAAAGGCTGACTTGTGCTTGGCTCTGGTAAGTGCTCATCTCACTATCATCTGTCCCATTCATAGGATTTTACTGTATAACCTATGACTTAGTATTGTAGCCTTATATCAGAATGTTTCTTATATGCTATTGATGACGTAAGATTATTTTTTCCATTGTATCAGAAGTAGTTTGTGTTTCTATTATTGACCATAACAATGTCTATATAAAGGTATCTGCGGGCCATTATGGATGTATTTTTCATGATCTGTTTGCATGACTGGTGACAAAGTTTCACATGCTTGGACCAGAACCTAGGAAGCTGACAGCAATCGCCTAATTACATGAAGAAAAGCAGAGTCATCTGAGGCCCCTGTAATGGCTTGTCTATTTGTGAATATATTTCTAATTGTCATTGGCAGCTATAGTGGAATCAGATGTCATGTGCTGGAACAATGATGTGATTTGGGAAATGAAATCCCTTTCTTTTGATGTTTTGGCTACACTTAAACATAACCAGATGCGGTATCCTAGAAATATTGGTGTGGTCGAGTCTGAGAGAGGTAATTTAGCATATTCTAAATTGGGGAAGATGTTGGGCAAAATCTGTAGGTATCTGACATCATATTATTTTATATTTTCCCCTTTTTCTTTGCTTTTTAAACATTTATCATCCCTAATTCTCCATCTTTTTGGGCTTCATATTGTGAAATAAACTGTTGTATGGGATCAATGCATTGAAGAGACCACAGCACTTAGCCCAATACTGCAGCCTCTTAACTTCCTACCAAGCAAAAAGCTTTATATAATAACGTGGCTGGGCTTGGTATTGCATTGGATTGCACACATGTGCCATGTGAGGAATGGTGCTTACCAGTTTAGACATCCAATTTGTAAGGGTTGTCAAGTATCAAACCACTGCCAACATCAAATTGATTACCTTTCCCAAGGATAGGTGATACCCCATCGACAGAACATTGATTATTCACTCCAGCTGCAAAATCCTCTGGACTCTGCTGTTTTCTCTAAGTCAGCCATACCATGAATGACCAGTGACAGATCTGGTCATACCATCTCTTCAGCAAACCTTACTTTGTCTCATAAAGAAGGTCCCCGAGGTAATATTCTCTATGACATAATTTGTCTCAAAATGCCAATTAGAGAGCATTTAGACATTTATGATCTATCTGAAGAATGGATGACTTATGGAATGATTTTTTTCACAAATATCCAAGCATGTGACTGTGTAGTGAGAGTACTGCCACCTCCACATTCATCTCATCTGCTACTAATTGCTTGTTGAGACTCTCATAGAAGTGAATGGAGGGAATGTCTGCTAGTGCCTCACTATTTATTCTCAGAACCCCATTCTGGAGATAGGTAAGGGTCCCAGACTTGGTATCTAGAAGACATTTTTGGATAACACTTTTGTCAGTGATTTTTCTGAAATATCTTATCACTAATTACATTGAGATGCACTGGGTTTGAACATTGTCAAAATGTTGGATTTTTTGTGGGAGTATTCCAAAGGATAAAAGCCATAAGAAAAACCTGCAGGATAAATTGACAGGTTGAAAACCTGTAGAGCCAGTCAGTTTGTTCTGTAAATATTTAGCACACCCTTTTATTGTTTTGGTACAGTGAAATGAATGAGTGTAATAGGACATGAAAAATTTGCAATTTCTATCTATCTATCTATCTATCTATCTATCTATCTAGATGCCTTGATCAGCTTTACTATATTTACTTATATATTTATATTACTGAGCCTATAGTTGAAATCTATGTTAGCCCTCGGCAGGTATAAATTAGAATTTTGGTGCGAGTAATTTCCTTATAATTCTGGCACGTCTGGCAAAGCTCAAATCTAAGATTATACTAAGTGTATAATTGTATAAATGTAAGCTCTGATTGCCTGAAAGAGAGCATGCGGTACAGTTTTTAGAGTTGGAAGATGTGATCTAATACTTATATTTACATTTATTGTTAAATTACTGTTAGTGTATCTCACCCATTGTGTTGAGTGTAGCATTTGCAGGCTAGGCATTTGTGTAAATAGTTAATACCCCAAAACCACAAATTTCCAGCCGCCTGGCAGACAACAACAGTTCTTGTTCTCATTTGCACTTAGGCACAAAAATGTGTGAATGTTAAAAAGCTTTCCATGGATTGTGGGCTGATGTTTCTGGTAACAGTAAACTAGAGAGAACTGCTAGAAGTTTTCATCCCACTGTTTATTGCTATGTAGTAGGAGATGGAATTTGAGATCTTCATTTTTAACTAGGTTTCCAGCTAAAACATATTAATCGCCTATCTATAGGGCATCTATAGATGGTTGGTGTTTTATAAAAGAAAATACTACCTGCTGACAAAAACTTGTTCATTATCATACCAGTTTTACATTTTAGACCATCAAAGACAGGACATGGCATCAAAAGTTTTGGTCCATATCTATGTTGAGAGCAGAGATCCCAATCCCACCTAATGAGGTGGTTACATCTGAACTAGAGCTGCAAACGTCTCTCTGCCTATTCCTGCGAGAGTCACAAAGACGGCCAAGTGTATTGTAGGATTGCTGTTCTTAACTAAACTGCAGGTTCCAAACCTACATTTATATTCTAGATAAGCCATGAAATGGATGTGATGGGAATACTTTAAAATAAAGATCTTTTTAAAGATATCATTTTAAATTAATTTCATTTTTGGCTGCTTGGCAGTGCCCAGTGATAAGCTTGTCTTCTTTTTTTGTGCTGTCTAGTAACACTCAGCGTCATCCCTTAAGCAATTCTTGACATTCCTCGTTCATATAAGGTGTTAAAAAACAAACATACAAAGGACTATGCAAGTTGACAAGGCCTAGCACTACTACAAGGCCCAATATTCTCAACAAAGACAGATCACCGGGAAACAGGAAGAGTATAGGCCTCATGCACACTGCCGTATTCATTGGCAGCCATTAACTTGCATTATGCACAGTCACAGTGCAGTGAGTACACAGTGGGGCAGATTTATCAAGTGTCTGAAAGTCAGAATATTTCCAATTGCCCATGGCAACCAATCACAGCTCCCCTTTAAAATATTCATGAGCACTAGTGAGCTGAGCTGTGATTGGTTGCCATGGGCAACTGGAAATATTCTGACTTTCAGACTGCTTGATAAATCTGCCCCAGTGTCTCACCATACTGGGACCAAGCTGTGCGGACGCATCACAAATTAAAGAGCAGCTCCTATTTCTGCCCACATTTGCAGGATTCAGCAGTGTCCTGAGCCTTGTCTCACCCATTACTCTGCTTTCCGCTGCTCTCTCTCTGCAAGGAGCTACCCCACTGCCTTCTGTCCCTGTGTACCCCACCGCATAGGCTCCAGCAATTCGTCTTCTGTGGGATTCTCTTGCACTTGAGAAAGGGACCCTTTATGTCCCTGAAACACGTTGTGATATTAAAACACTAACAAAACAGTTTAGACTGTAAACCCACGTCCATTACTTACTACCGAAGTGCGCCAGACAAAACAAAACCTATCCCATTCTTGTGTGATCCAGTCCAGCGTGGCTACTGTGACCTGATGATCAATTTTGAAGGCAGTACCTATTGGTGTCTAAAACAAGGCAATAACTAGATCTGTGGATAAAGGAGTTCCTCCAGCTCACCTTGATCTGCGGTAATTTTATCCGCTTGCACGGATCCACCCCGCTGCAGGGCAAGACAATTCCAGAGTAGGAAAAAACGATTCCAGGATCCAGCTATTCGCAGAATAAAACCGCCTTTATTGTGTTCGTATGGCATCCATCATGGCATAATCACATGCTAGCAATAAGCTTGAATGTGGCGCGGGCCCTGAAAATATGCCCAAATGAGTATAATTCAGCTTATGTGTGAGTAACATGTGAAGTTATATGTGAGGTAAGAGAGGTAATACAATACCACCCATATACAGGACCATTGTCTTCTATGGCAATAAGTAGCCAATCACAGCTCAGCTCTATTTTGCCACAGGTCATAATTGAGAGCTCTGACCTTTGATAATTACTATAGGTAATGAGTTATGACACAGCTGAGCCTGCGCTCATGCATTGCATTTTGTTTGTGTTAACGCATTTGTTTTTAAATTTGTTCCAAAGTGAGGTTCTAACAAAACATTATGCATTTTTTAACATTGCATGAACACACACACTTTGTAAATGCAATGTTGACAGCAATGTAATTAGGCAAATTTCCTCTTCTCAGCTATGTGATGCTTTTTAAAATGCCTCTATTAACGCACCATGTAACACAGCATTAGGTGAAAGATGTTAAGTAATACACAGGAGCCATTAACCAATCCACATGCTCAGCTTCTATTTTGCCAGAGGTCATTATATGGGCTCTGAGCTTTGATTGGTTACTATAGGCAAGATTATATACAGCTTATGTGTGAGGTAAGGCTACAAGCACACTGCCGTGTGCCCGTCGCACCGTACCGAACATGTCCTATCTTTTTCCGGGCTATGGAGCGGTAATGGTGCCACACATGTGCAGCACCGTACCTCTCCCGTACGATGCCGTCAGCCCATAGAAGTGTATGGGGACGTATATCGGCCGTATATACTTCGGGCCGTATATACGTCCCCCATACATGTGTGTGAATGCAGCCTTAGATGGATGGGGATAGAGACAGCCAGGTATGAGAGACAGACAGGGAGATTGAGTGACAGAGAGTCAGACCAGAGAGTGAGTGGCAGAGAACAGATGGGGAAAGTGAATACAGAGAGACAACTGGGAGAGTGAGTGATGGAGAGACAGACATGGCGAGATGAGTGACATAGCACGGTGTGGGAGATGTGAGACAGGCAGGGAGAGTCATGACAAAGAGACAGCTATCGAGTGTGATGTGACAGAGGGCACCAGGAGTGTGAGTGAGAGACAGGTGAGGGAGAGTACGTGACAGAGAGACATGGGGAAGTGAGTGACGGAGAGAGAGACAGGGAGAGTAAGTGCATAGAGACAGTGGGAGAGTGAGACAGGCAGGGAGAGTGAGTGACAAAGAACATCTATCAAGTTGAGTGATGACAGAGAGGCAGCCTGAGTGTGATTGAGAGCGGCGAGGAGAGTGAGTGACAGAGAGACGGGGCAGAGTTGAGTGACAGACAGGGAGATTAACTGAGAGCAGGCAGGTTTGCTCTTTCATTAGAGTCCTGCTGTGTTTAATTAAACTTATTGGATTCGATTAGGAAAGGCACACACCTGTACATATAAGACCTCACAGCTCACATGTCATGTGAGACACATGAGAATCATAGTGTAAGGGTCGCTGCCCAAGAGCTCAAAACAGAATTGTGGCAAGGCACAGATCTGGCCAAGGTTACAAAGGAATCTCTGCCGCCTCAAGGTTCCATGAGCACAATGGCCTCATAATCTTTATGGAAGATTTTTTTGGACTCCATCCTCCTCATATTTGGCCTCCTGTTCTCCCAAACTAAGCAATTGTGGAAGAAGAGCCTTTGTGGAGAGGTGAAGAAGAACCCCAAGATTACTGTGGCTGGCTCGAGAGATGCAGTAGGGAGATGGAGAAAGTTCCACAAAGTCAACTATCACTGCAGCCCTCACCAGTTGGGGCTTTATGGCAGAGTGTGCCGACAGAAGCCTCTCCTCAGTGCAAGACATATGAAAGCTGCTTACATTGGGCAAAAAAAAAACACATTAAGGACTCCCGACTATGAGAAATAAGATTATCTGGTCTGATGAGACGAAGATTGAACCTTTGGTGTTAATTCTAAGCGGTATGTGTGAGAAAACCAGGCACTGCTCATCACCTGCCAAGAGACAGGACGACTGGTTAAATGAAGGAAGTTGATTGTGACCAAGTACAGCAATACCCTGGATGAAAACTTCTTCCAGGTGCTCTGGACCTCAGACTGGGCCGAAGGTTCACCTTCCAACAAGCTAAAACAACTCTGTGACCATTCTAAATGTCCCGGCCAGAGTCCTGACCTAAACCCAATTGAGCATCTCTGGGAGAGACATGAAAATGTCTGTCCAACAACGTTCACCATCCAACCTGAGGGAACTGGAGAGGATCTGCAAGGAAAATGGCAGCAGATCCCCAAATCCAGATGTGGAAAACTTGCATTATTCCCAAGGTGACTCATGGCTCTAATAGCGCAAAACCTGTTTCTACTCAATACTGAGCAAAGGGTCTCAATAGTTATGACCATGTGATATTTTAGTTTTTCTTAGCAAAATTTCTACATTTCTGTTTTTTTTTCTGTCAGGATGAGGTGCAGATTGTACATTAATGAGCAAAAAAAAAAAATACTGTTTTTGATCTTACCAGATGGCTGCAATGAAGCAAAGAGTCGAAAATGTAATGGGGGCTGAATACTTTCCATACCCACTGTGCATTGTACATTTTACCCATTAGTTGTATTTTCTACTCTTTGGCCAGGTAGTGCTGTACCTAAAGTGTTTTTACTGCTTTACTCTGACTTTTGGACCCCCAGCATCATGAAAGGGTGTGTCAATCTTGCAGTAGCCCCATCCGGGTATACTTTTTTTGCTCCAATACATGAGAATTTTGGTTCCCTCCCCATTTATTGTCAGAATCATACCTTTGGAGACATCCATAATCCATTAGTAAGAATATTTTTGTTAGTGAAATCTCTTAATAAAAATTTACACTATTAAAGTTGGTCCTCTACCACCTGCACCTATTGTATTTAAAGTTAAGCGGTATAAATGTAGAGTATTGTTAGCGGCATGTACATGTGTAGGAGGGTTGACATAGTCAGGATGATATAAAAAAGTGTTCTATGTGCTTTACGTAAGCTATAGACAAGTGAAAACCTGAGACGTAATATGACACACCTCAGAATAATTCAGCAATTCCTCATAGCTCGCATATTAACCTACATCATGCAAATTACTAGGAGGGAGATCTAGATTACAGGATCCCAGTATAATAACTGCTGCCATAGGGGCTTGCGACGGCTTTATCCCTGCTTGTCTTTATGCAGTATATAATTTCATATGCAGAAGCTCACCACACAGCCCTCCCTGGCTGTAATATGCAGGGCTTTCCCCGTTGGCTTTGGGTGTGACATTTAATGGGCACGTAGCTTCTGCCTTGTCTGGCATTGTTAGGACTGTACAAGAACCAGACTGGACTGTACTTGGAAGGAAAGGCTACTTGTGCTTGGCTCTGGTAAGTGCTCATCTCACTATCATCTGTCCCATTCATAGGATTTTACTGTATAACCTTGACTTAGTATTTAGCCTTATATCAGAAGTTTCTTATATGCTATTGATGACGTAGATTATTTTTTTTTCATTGTATCAGAAGTAGTATTTTGTGTTTCTATTATTGACATACACTCTATATAAAGGTATCTGCGGGCCATTATGGATGTTTTTCAGATCTGTTTGCATGACTGGTGACAAAGTTTTCACATGCTTGGACCAGAACCTAGGAAGCTGACAGCATCGCTAATTACATGAAGAAAAGCAAGTAATCTGAGGCCCCTGTATGGCTTGTCTATTTGTGAATGTATTTCTAATTGTCATTGGCAGCTATAGTGGAATCAGATGTCCTGTGCTGGAACAATGATGTGATTTGGGAATGAAATCCCTTTCTTTTGATGTTTTGGGCTACACTTAACATAACCAGATGCGGTTCCTAAAATATTGGTGTGTCGGTCTGATGAGAGGTAATTTAGCATATTCTAAATTGGGAAGATGTTGGCAAAATCTGTAGGTTCTGACATCATATTATTTTATATTTTCCCCTTTTTCTTTGCTTTTTGACATTTATCATCCCTAATTCTCCATCTTTTTGGCTTCATATTGTGAAATAAACTGTTGTATGGGATCATGCATTGAAGAGACCACCGCACTTAGCCCAATACTGCGCCTCTTTACTTCCTACCAAGCACAAAGCTTTATATAATAAAGTGGCTGGGCTTGGTATTGCATTGGATTGCACACATGTGCCTGTGAGGAATGGTGATTACCAGTTTAGACATCCATTTGTAAGGGTTGTCGAGTATCAAACCACTGCCAATATCAAATTGATTACCTTCCCCAAGGATAGGTGATACCCCATCGACAGAACATTGATTATTCACTCCAGCTGCAAAATCCTCTGGACTCTGCTGTTTCTCTCTTCGCCATACCATGAATGACCAGTGACAGATCTGGTCATACCATCTCTTGAGCAAACCTTACTTTGTCTCATAAAGGGGTTCCCGAGTTATATTATCTATGACATATTTGTCTCAAATACCATAGAGAGCATTAGACATTTTGATCTATCTGAAGAATGGATGACTTATGAAATGATTTTTTTCACAAATACCAAGCTTGTGACTGTGTAGTGAGAGTACGCCCACCTCCACATTCATCTCATCTGCTACTATTGCTTGTTGAGACTCTTATAGAAGTGAATGGTGGGAATGTCGGCTAGTGCCTCACTATTTTTCTCAGAACCCCATTCTGAATAGGCAAGGGTCCCAGACTTGGTATCTAGAACATTTTTGGATAACACTTTTGTCAGTGATTTTTCTGAAATATCTATCACTAATTACATTGAGATGCACTGGGTTTGAACTTTGTCAAATGTTGGATTTTTTTGTGGAGTATTCCAAGGATAAAAGCCATAAAAAAACCTGCAGGTAAATTGACAGGTTGAAAACCTGTAGAGCCAGTCAGTTTGTTCTGTAAATATTTAGCACACCCTTTTATTGTTTTGGTACGTGAAATGAATGAGTGTAATAGGACATGAAAAATTAGCAATTTCTATCTATCTATCTATCTATCTATCTAGATGCCTTGATCAGCTTTACTATATTTACTTATATTTTATATTACTGAGCCTATAGTTGAAATCTATGTTAGCCCTCGGCAGGTATAAATTAGAATTTTGGTGCGAGTTATTTCCTTATAATTCTGGCACGTCTGCAAGCTCAAATCTAGGATTATACTAAGTGTATAATTGATAAATTAAGCTCTGATTGCCTGAAAGAGAGCATGCGGTACAGTTTTTAGAGTTGGAAGATGTGATCTAATACTTTATTTACATTTATTGTTAAATTACTGTTAGTGTATCTCACCCATTGTGTTGAGTGTAGCATTGCAGGCTAGGCATTTGTGAAATAGTTATACCCCAAAACCACAAATTTCCAGCCGCCTGGCAGACAACAACAGTTCTTGTTCTCATTGCACTTAGGCACAAAAATGTGTGAATGTTAAAAAGCTTTCCATGGATTGTGGGCTGATGTTTCTGGTAACAGTAAACTAGAGAGAACTGCTAGAAGTTTTCATCCCACTGTTTATTGCTATTAGTAGGAGATGGAATTTGAGATCTTCATTTTTAACTAGGTTTCCAGTAAAACATATTAATCGCCTATCTATAGGCATCTATAGATGGTTGTGTTTTATAAAAGAAAATACTACCTGCTGACAAAACTTGTTCATTATCATACCAGTTTTACATTTTAGACCATCAAAGACAGGACATGGCATCAAAAGTTTTGGTCCATATCTATGTTGAGAGCAGAGATCCCATCCCCCCTAATGAGGTGTTACATCTGAACTGAGCTGCAAACGTCTCTCTGCCTATTCCTGCGAGAGTCCAAAGACAGCCAAGTGTATTGTAGGATTGCTGTTCTTAACTAAACTGCAGGTTCCAAACCTACATTATATTCTAGATAAGCCATAGAATGGATGTGATGGGAATACTTTAAATAAAGATCTTTTTAAGATATAATTTTAAATTAATTTCAGTTTTGGCTGCTTGGCAGTGCCCAGTGATAAGCTTGTCTTCTTTTTTTGTGCTGTCTATGTAACACTCAGCTTCATCCTTAAGCAATTCTTGACATTCCTCGTTCATATAAGGTGTTAAAAACAAACATACAAAGGACTATGCAAGTTGACAAGGCCTAGCACTACTACAAGGCCCAATATTCTCAACAAAGACAGATCACCGGGAAACAGAAGAGTATAGGCCTCATGCACACTGCCGTATTCATTGGCAGCCATTAACTTGCATTATCACAGTCACAGTGCAGTGAGTACACAGTGGGGCAGATTTATCAAGTGTCTGAAAGTCAAATTTCCATTGCCCATGGCAACCAATCACAGCTCCCCTTTAAATATTCATGAGCACTAGTGAGCTGAGCTGTGATTGGTTGCCATGGGCAACTGGAAATATTCTGACTTTCAGACTGCTTGATAAATCTGCCCCAGTGTCCTCACACATACTGGGACCAGCTGTGCGACGCATCACAAATTAAAGAGCAGCTCCTATTTCTGCCCACATTTGCAGGATTCAGCAGTGTCCTGAGCCTTGTCTCACCCACTTACTCGCTTCCGCTGCTCTCTCTCTCTCTGCAAGGAGCTACCCCACTGCCTTCTGTCCCTTGTACCCCACCGCATAGGCTCCAGCAATTCGTCTTCTGTGGGATTCTCTTGCACTTGAGAAGGGGACCCTTTATGTCCCTGAAACATGCTGTGATACTAAAACACTAACAAAACTGTTAGACTGTAAACCCACGTCCATTACTTACTACTGAAGTGCACCAACAAAACAAAACCTATCCCATTCTTGTGTGATCCAGTCCAGCGTGGCTACTGTGACCTGATGATCAATTTTGAGGCAGCACCTATTGGTGTCTAAAACAACGCAATACCTAAGATATGTGTCCTTACTGTAGCACAACCACATCTGGTGAGCCACTTTCCACCATTTTCTGAGCATCAATTATAAGTTTTATCAGAAAATACTACTCTATGAACACTTCAGCCCCCAGTAAGTTATGTTTCCACAGACTCTGTTAAGTAATGCCCCAACATCCCTCAGTAAGTAATGGCCCCACATAGCCCACTAACTGATGTTTCTTATAGCATCCACTAAGTAATTCTCCGAAAGCCCCCAATTAGTAATGTTCCCACAATCCCCAGTAAGTAATGTCCCCCACAGCCTCCAGTATGTCATTTCCTCACAGCTCCAGTAAGTTATGTCCTCATAGCACCACTAAAATTATGTCCCCCACTGAGTAATGTCTCCCATAGCTCCCAGTAAATAATGTTCTTCAATCTAAAGGCTGCCCTTCACACTGTATACTGAAAAATGATGAGGCACGGTGATGTCATCATCTGTCACCTCTTGCTTCTGGCAGCTGTACTGAGATGCTTAAAGGGAACCTTTCATCAGTCATTGACCTAATAAACCACTACCAGTATGTTGTCAAGCAGCTCAACACCTTCCAGATCATGTTTCTTTCATGACTCAGTGTGATGGTATCATCCAGAAAATCCACTTTAAAGTGAGATGTAAATTGGTTGTATAAAGTCAAGGAGGAGGAGATTTTAACACTAAAAGTCAAGTTCTTTCTTCCTCAGAAAGCCCTTTCATTGTAAATGATCAAGAGCTATCACTAACCTGCATAAAGAGGCATCCCTAACCAGATCTCCTGAAGTCTGATGCATGATATTACAGAGGGGGAGGCTTTCAGAGCTACACACCTTGACTTCAGTGTTAAACTCTCCGCCTCCTTGACTTTATACAACTAATTTACAGCTTTAAAGTTGATTTTCTAGATGATGCTACCACACTGGACAATGAAAGAAACAAAAACTAGGAGGTGCTTGACAATATTCTGGTAGTGGTTTAAAAGTTCAATTGCTGATGACAAGTTCCCTTTAAATCACAAAATGCAGTGTAATATCATCAGCTTGTCTCCTGCTCTTTGTAGTGGTTTACAGAGCTGTCAACCACCATTATAGATTTTTTTCTGCATGAGGAGCATGTTAGGCATGGGCCCTGTAGTAGCATTTATGGCAGCGGCAGTGATGGATATGCCCTTTGCTACCTTGGTTTCATAGGAGAGCCTCTGATAATGAGAATAAGGACCCATACACGTCTGTATTGGGGGCCTTGATGTGGCCTAAGGCCTCCATAGAGGTCTATTACACCCGGTCACAGTGTGGTGAGCATAGCGTTTCTCTTATACCGTGACCAAACTGGGTGGCTGCACTGCAATAGATAAAGCAGCTCCTATTTTTGCCCTGATTTAGGGTGTGGTTGCTCAGCTCCACAAGGAGAGGGGATGGGTGAGGGGTGCTCACTCTCCTTTCTCCACCTGGCAATGTGCTATGTCTGTGTTCTGGCCTAGGTGAGCACATGGTTGTGTGAATGAGGCCAAAAATTGCTACTTTGTTCAAATGACTGGGTGTCCAAGATTTCATAAATCACTAAGTTTGAGACTTAAATTTAGGCACAAACACATTTTTCTTACTAAAATACCGGCAATAGTAAAACTCCAGTCCTAATCTCAGTGAACCACTAATACTCTACTCATTTGCATAGTAAGAGATCTCTTTAAACACTGGTTTAAAGAGATCTGTGAACTTATTGTAGAATTACATGGGTATTATAGACTTCTATAATAGTTTGCAAACTAAAGATCAATTTCGTTTAGCATAGCAGTCTTAGCCTACATTCACATGGATGTATGGGGGCCGTACATACGTCCCCCACAGACAGCAATAGGTGCACAGAGCGATACGGTGCCACACACGTGTTGCACTGTACTTCTCTGTACATGGGAAAAAGATAGAACATGTCCCATCTTTCCCCTGTGTGCACGGCCATGCGCCATGCACCTCTATGGAGAGGGGAGGGGTCACCCCTCTGCCTTTCCAGCGTGCCGAACATATGCACGCCCGGCTACGGGCAGGTGAGCTTTCATACATTTGTCTGAAGTCGCCCTTAATGTGTACTATGTGGTCCCAAAAATAAATGGCCTGTAGAGATTTTTTAAGCTTTTTTTAAAAAAACTGTTTATATTTGAATTAATATAATATTTTTTGATTTGCTATGCAACAACCCCAAACCGGTTTTTGCTTGTACTTATAATGTCCTATACACATCCACAGCAGCTCAGAAGACAATCTGCCAAAAACGGTAGTTCAGACAACCATTCAAAAAAGTAAAGAAGGGAGGTTTAACGTATCAATTAAAAATCCCATTGACATCGATGTATATTTTATGTCTTCTGTTATGTTCAGTTTAAGCAGGGATTTGTTATCCGTGTGTTATATGGAGGTTTGAACAGTAGTGTGTAACTTCTAAAACATCACACTGTTGTTAAATTTCTGTCCACCTCTGACCATTATGGTATCGTTTTTATAGAGAACTAGCTGTAGCCCCCGGCGTTTCCGGGGATAACAAACAGGTCTTGTAGCTTTGACAAAATAGTATGGGTTAACAAAAAAAAATACAATATTGTATCTCTATCTCTGTCTCTATCCATGTATCCCTATTTATCTCTATCTATCTCCGTATCTGTATCTATCTCTATATGGGTCTATCCATGTACCCGTCTCTCTCTCTGTCTCTCTCTGTCTCTATCTATCTATCTATATCTATCTATCTATCTATCTATCTATCTATCTATCTATCTATCTATCTATCTATCTATCTAATAAAGATGAAAAGGCAGCACAAATTTTTTTAAATCAAAGTTTAGAGCTCATATTAATGACATATGGCAAAATACAAACTGAGCTGTGATTGGTTGCTAGAAGCTTAGCTATGATTGGACTGCCACAACAGCCAGCAGACGATGGCTTCTGTATATAGTGGTTAATAAGTGTATTTTGGAAAGCGCTGGATAATAATTTCAACACAAACTTATGATGTTCCCTGAGTTACAGGGAGCTACTTTGCAAAATTAGGCGATTGTAAACACGATGGTGCAGATTCCTTTATGGACATACATACATACTCTTTATATAGTAGATTAATTTGCATATACAGTTTAGTTATAAAGATATATATTGTCCAGTCCACATTTGTATTCTTAATTCTGCAGCTTCCAGGATTGAAATTTCCCAGCAGTCTTTTCTTGTTAAAGTGAAATCCAACGCTTACGTCAGTAATTTGATAAGGAGGAAGAATCTGAATCAGATTTATAGGAGCTCAGAAAGGATATTATTATTACTATTGTTTTATGTGTCTAACAAGTTTGCCTGCTGCTTCCTATGACAACAAGCAGCGTTCTTTTTGCACAGTAGTTCTGCTACTCTGTGTGGGACTGCAGTATTTCACTATTAAAGGGGTATTCCCTCTCTAACACACTGTTATTAACAAAAATACAGATATACAGTACTTCCAACCTGTCTCTATCAGTTCTGGTGTACACAATTTTGGTTGCCCCTGGACCCGACCCTGTATCTTCTGAGTTCAGGGTTGGCAGCCATCTTGTTGTTCTGTCAGAGACTGTGGAGCTGAGGTCTTCTATGCTCTCTCCTTCTAGCCCCCACCTTTCATTCCAGGAGGAGCTCACACAGATACACACTTCCTGTCAGCAAACAACAACACATTGTGAGGAGAGAAAGCTACAAGCTACAGGCAGATAAGGTCTTTATCCAGGGGTGGGGGAGGTAGGTATATAGCAGAGCTGTGTATGTTATGGCTGTGGTAGTAAAGTTGAGAATGTCATATGTAATATGCATCTCATGGATCTCATCATCTCTCATCTCTGATCTGTCTCATCTCTCTTTTTTTCTATATCTATGACTCTATATATCTCTCTTTATAAACCTGTACCCTGATAATGTAACCACATTGTCCGCTCATAGCATCTTATAGAGGCATCATGAAGTGTCTGCTTACAGAGTCCCCGCCCACACTCTGGAATTTTGCACTGACCATCACTAAGTGATAGGAGCTAAAACAGCAATAAAACTGAGTAAAATTGTAGAGTGAAGGGTTTAAAATGATCTTTATTGTGTAAACATCACTAGGGGATTGAAATTAGTTTTTTTTTTCATGGGCAAACCCCTAAACCCCTAAGTAGGCTAGGGTTGGTTACAATATCCTGCATAGTTGTGTGGTGGGAAAAACAAAAAAGGGGGAGCTACAGATCAGAATCCATTGGGGTCCCAGAAGTTGGACCCCCCCACTGATCATTAATTGATCATAAATTGTGTCCTAGTGATATTCTATCACATTACAAGAAAAGATAGCTCTTACAGCCATATTATTATGCTAATTACCTTGAGTGCAAAAAAGAAATTGGATAAATGCTTACCGCACAAAGCTCCGGGCCATAGATCATTTTAAAAAGAAATTATAACATCTTATTTAAATCACAGTAAGAGGCTCAAGACAAAATTGTAACCTACATTATACAGCATTATCACTGCAAGACAATCTCACTGACAAGCAGAGGAAATGCATCTGTCAAATTACATGAGGTTAATAGCCCACATAGCAGGGTTAGTGGGATATTGTATTATTGTTTTCCCTGCAGCAGAGTCTATAATGAGGATTGCTCTGCAGAGATAAAGTCACTGTTGGAATAGATGTATCAGTCATTAACCCTTGCACTTCAACAAACCTTCCAATTTATATATGAATATAAAAATTATTATAGTTGTTTTTGCCATCCACATTCTACAAGATTTCTATAGAGACTCTGGCTGAAGTCTTCTTCTTTGGTGTCTAATATTACTACCTAAAATATAGAAGTATGTCCCTCCATAATCACATCTATATTCCATATACCATATAGGGGCCACTGAAAGGATATTACGCTACAAGTAGGTTCATGCTCGGTCCATAAACAATGTACCATGCAACCAGATTTCATGGACTGAGCAGAGTGCCGGGGATGGGACTCCGGGCATCAGATTGAAATATGATACAAGGAAATATGATACAAGGATGGTGGAACACCTCCGCCGAATTGGATTAAATATTTAGGCACTGTGCCCTTGTTTTTGCAGCACCTTTCCCTATACTCAGGACTATGTTTGGTCCATGAAGTTCGAACAGTGCACTGTCAAGATGAAATAAAATGTAAACGAATTATTTAGAAGTAATAGAGCGTCATTTATCTTTATTTTCTTCCTCTTTTTTCTGTCATTTTTGCACCTTTTGGGGACATTTTAAAATGTCCGCACGACATTGGTTTATCCTCAGTAAGACACATTTATCTTTTATTCCTGATGTGGTAAATGTCGAAAATGATATTTATCATTTAAAATTGTCTAAAATTTGCATTTTATTTGGCACGAAAAACTGCAGACCGAAAAACTGCAGACCAAACCATGCTTAAGGCTGCATTCACACGACCGCAAGGGGGACGTATATACGGCCGACGTATATACGGCCGATATACGTCCCCCATAGACGGCAATGGGCATGCGGCGCCCTACGGGAGCGGTACGGTGCTGCACACGTGCGGCACCGTACTGCTCCGTGCCCCGTGAAAAAATAGGACATGTCCTATTTTTTCAGGGCATACGGCGTTGTGCGCCATGTATCCCTATGGAGAGGGGCGGGGGTGAGC